>JAINEB010000007.1:11800000-12037500 GCA_022840565.1 Eubasilissa regina | reverse complement strand
TCTAGCCGTGGGTTACGCTAATCTGTGACTAGAATTTTATATTGAAATCTTCTTTTCTCCTCCTCTATGTCGTTTTTAACCTATAGTGTCCTTAATTAGATGTTCGGTTCGTAATGCACCCTCGCCCTTACAGGGACTCCAATGTCTCTCCAGTAAAATGAAACGCATCTATTTACCGTACCAAGTCTTTTTCGGCCCAAAGTTACGCCAAGGATCTTTTATATGTATATCTTTCTAATTAATACATTTAATTTATATTTAAAAAAACATCACAGACCTATGTTCTGAATAATTATGACTTCTCAATAAGAGTGTGTTCTCCTTAATAATACATAAGCTGTATCAATGTGTCCAAAATTTAATAAAAATAAATTATTAATTCTGGCGTCTCATATTGGATTACTCAAGGTATTTGATATTCCGTAAAAATAAAGAAGATGGCTTTCAAATAATGGAACGATAGATATATTCTTTTGAAAAGTGTAACACATAAGTTTGAAAATTTGTCGTCAGTGCACAGTGTTAGTATAGCATAATCGTTTAATGCACGTTTCCTGAATAGAAAGAGATCCAGGTTCATATCCCGGTAGTAACAACAATATTCTTGGATAAAATTGATTTGATATATGTATCTTTCTAATTAATAAATTTAATTTGTATTTAAACAAATATCCATAGTTCACAGCAACTTCACCTACGTAGTTGTTCTTTTTCATATTTCTTAGAACAATTTGCTGAATAGAAATGTATTGTCTACCAAGTTCCAAACATATCAGAGGACCATGACACTTGGCATTAACCACACGATGAAGAAGAAGTAGAAAATATATATTTTTTTAAATCTTTATATTTAATACTCGTATTTTTTCTACAGGTAAGTTAGATTTAAAGGCTGCACCCCAAACAATTACATTAGGTTGTTAAACGGTCTAGGAAAATGCAAAATATACAATCTTTATATACTCGTATGATTCTATTGACTAGTAAACTTTTAGGCATGTTTACTCTACTCCAAAATAACTCAATTTGATCTTACCCAAAATTAATCGTTAACCATAATGAATTAATTGATTACATATAATTGTGTCAAAGTATAATAATCATCCATCTTGAATAATCGTCAAGTACACTATCCGTCAAATTAATTTCACCACTTGAAGCAGCAAATACGCCCCCGCCGCGCCGAGGGGCAATGCGTATTAATTATTGGGGGACATGACAGTCGCGCTAGACGGGACTAAGTACGGGATTAACCCTTCCTCCCCCGGGCCCCGCAGGTGACACATAGTAATTACGGTGCGAAGGATACACCCCTGTCTTATAACAACATTGGAACAAGTATGACTAGGAACCTCCACAGGTAACGACTACCAGAATGGTTTAACAATTCCACGCGAAGAAAAATTATGGCTAAAATTTCACACTGAGCACTAGTGTATGGAACTGGTATCTCTTCTGGTTAGGAGAGCATTTATTGTTAAAGAAACATGGGCCAACGTTTCGGCACGTAGCCTGAGACAAAGCCTTGAAAATAGCACGATCAAGAAACCACTTTCAAAAGCAATATAATTCAAAAGAAATAATTGTTCCATATATGTCACACTTTGATACTCAACGTCACATATGTCAAATTTGAGGTTTTAACGGGTTAAGTATAATATCAAAGAAAAAGGTTTTTAATTATGTCGCGTATGTTGGTCCTACCACTGTAGTTACTTGTCGGTGAAGATTCGCTCTAAAATGGTCGTGAAACACGTATTTTCAGGCCGGCAGTTCAGCGCTAAGTGAAATCAATAATCTTTATATAATTGGGGTTTTCATGACCTAATGTTTGTCTTCTGTGATTTTAATTATTATTGTTATTTGTTTGTGCGATAAGTGTCGGATTCGGAGAAATTGATGTTATTGGGTTTCTTTATATTTCGTCGTCAATCCACTACTACCTGGTGGTCTTTCCGTGACTGGCTGTCTTAACATCCGGCATTATTAGCCATGTCATTCCAGGGCTCCGATATATCCATCAAGACAGCGTCTTATAAGTCGTATAAAATATGGTCCGTCCGTTGACATTTACGCATTTTAGCAGTCTTTAAGTATAAAGCCTCATGTTTGATTCGTAAGTATTAAGTATTTTGGTCACTAATTAACAAAATGAAATTAATAAAAATATATTAGTTTCATATCACTCGTTAAAATATGAGAATAGGGAGAAGGTTAAAGAAAACAGTATTAATATCACCACTATTGTGAAAATATTTTTTTCCAATACCGATTTAGAATCGTGTTTGTCATATTTTCAATAAATATAAATTAGAATTGAAGGAACATGTGAACTTCTGTAACAATCTGCATCCTCATTACAGACATCTCCATTGCATCACTGCTCTAGTACCTATTGCAAATAATCGCTGTCTTTTGCATCGAACTTTGCATATTAATCAATCCATCAGCCCATCATAAAGAAACTGATCTTGAACCATGTGAAACGTCAGGTTCAACAGTCACAAGGTTTTTAGTGATATTTTCGACTTTTTTCAAAATCCCACCAATACTTATTTATTTATATCGACGCTCCTATAGGCTTTTACAAATAATTAATATACACATACGCAGCTTGTACAAAATAGAATAGATTTTAAATACAACACAGTAATGTATAAGTAATAATAATAATTGAAGTAAGGTGGACTGACAGTGCCACCTGACGACGGTTAACCGAGGCGCGGTAACACGCCTCATACCGGGTTACAGCGACCTTGCGGTGGCCACCGCCAGAAGATCGCGAAGTTTTACGTGATGGTCGGTAGTGTGTGTCACGGCGGTGACGAGGAGCGGGATCTCGAAGATTCTTCTCCATGCTATGACTGCTCCAGCTAACAGCTCTTATATTTCCTAGTTTCGCACTGTGAAACTACTACATACCTTGTAACTCATTTTAAAGTCAACCGTCTTATTGTATTGTGTGCCTGTTCAATAGCAACAAATAAAACATCTCGACAAGCCCACCGGTACGTCTCTTATTGTCATACTTCTGATAATTCAATCCCAGTAAATTAAACCTTTTGTGTACGAGTCAATTAACGAATTGGGATTGATCCTACCGAAGCCGACAGGGAAGCATAAGCCATCAAAAGTACACACTACGGATAAGTCTTAAGAACTATAAATACAGTAGCAGAAGAGTACATAAGAAGAAAAAAGATTTATATATTAATAAGTAATATCAATACAAATTAAACTAATCAACTAGAAAGATATACAAAAAAATTAAATATTTTTTCAAATACAAATTAAATGTATTAATTAGAAAGATATACATATAAAATCAATTTTATCGAAAAATATTGTTGTTGTGCTACCTGGATTCGAACCTGTATCTCTTTCCAAACCGGGGAATGTGCATTATCCAACTATGCTACAGCGACAGTACTTTTGACAACAAATTTTTCGAACCCATACGTTACACTTTTTCAAATTAATAAATCAGTCATTCCATTCTTTGAAAGCCATCTACTTTGTTTGTAAAGAGATCCAGGTTCGAATCTCGGTAGCGTAACAACAATATTTTTTGATAAAATTGATTTTATATGTATATATTTCTAATTAATACATTTAATTTGTATCAAAAAACTATAGAACTATGTTTTGAAAATACAACTTCACAATAAAAATGCGTTCTCCTTAAAATATACATTATATTAAATAGAAGTACATATGTACATATATAATAAGAACAATACAGTTGAAGTACACACGGGAAAATAAAAATAAATGAAAAAGGATTTATAAATTAACAATAATTAAGTAAACACAACGGTTTAAATACCTTGATCAATTATATATCACACATTAGATAAAGCCCGTTAAACGACTCCCCTCGGTTTGGTCAAGCATAACAGAGGAAAGAAGGTTTATAATTGAAGAAGGCCATAGGCTGACAGTTGTCAGATAAATACAGAGAAAAGCCAAAAAATACCTGGTATTACAAACTGCCTGAGATATGTTTTAACTCGGCCTCGCTGACGCAGAATGCGGAAATCAGGAAAAGTGGATAAAGTGTGTCCAAGATGCTGATCTCAAATAGATATAATATCGCTAAGTAAAAGAAGAAGAGCAGGGGAAGATACTTTAGATTACAAACTGCAGGAGATATGCTTAAACTCGGCCTCGCTGACGCCGAATGCCGGAATCAGGAAAAGTGGATAAAGTGTGTCCAAGATCCTGATCTCAAATAGATGGAATATAGCGAAGTAAAAGAAGAAGAAATTTAATAAATTAATTGAAACGAAATATAAAATAAACCTATTTTCCTTCTACAAGCCACAGATAACAGATTTTTAAATTAGTAAAAAATTAATCGAAATGCGAAATATTATGTACTCGTAGTTCAAATTTGACAAATTCTATTAACTTTGTAATTAAATTATTGAATCTAAGCTATAACATAAACTTGCCTCTTTATAAATTCGAGGTACGCCGGAGATTTTCGTCGGGGTTATTTAATTAGTTACGGGTGCCTGATAAAATTCCCACGTACATTTCATCTGCTCATTATTTGTGGTACACTTCGCCTTGACTTGTGAACTGTGTTCTGTAGCCCTGGTCTCGTAATTTATTATTTAGTTAGGTAAATGAACCGGGAACATTCCCAACTTGACGACTAGAAAAATATAGAATAAATTCGTATGTTATAATATAATATTTATTTATCAATGTGTTGTCGGGTCTTGTTGAGTTTCGAATATCTATTTCCGACCAATTAAAAAATATTTTTAATTAACTAATAAATTTTCTTTATAGCTTTAAGATATTACAACGCCATGTTCTTTTGTTGGGGTAAAATTCTCGCTTGAGCCACTTTCATATACGTATCTTTTCGTGCTCCTCATCGATTGTTAACGAGCTTCTAACAAGCGTCCTCCATATATGATTTTAATGATCGTACTAGTCTCGTCTCAAAGCCTCGCTTATCCTATATTTTCTTTACCTACCTTTCATACGTTCTACACACAATTTATTTTTAAAACCGTTTAACAATTCATTTTTAAAAGTGTCCTGATTAGTTTAATATTCACTCCGGATTTTATCAATTTTTTTATAACATCGTTTAAAGGTTTTTCAAATTTACACATGACTGTCCGCATTCAACCTAATTTAATTCAAATTTCGCCATTTTAAACCGGCTAGTTTAGCCAAAGACTTTATCGAATATTAACGTATGGTAAGGTGGACACAAAACGTCATCTGTGGACTCGAAATTAACACCACGACGACAGAACGGTGCATGCATTACTGTTTCGCCAGCGGTTTCACAGCAGCTTACCCCGCGCGACCCGTCACTTATATACCGAATCATATACTTTTGCTCATGGCAAGACATTACCATAATCCTTTTTTACCTCACCGTAATACAAATTAAGTGTATTGATATATGAATAATGAGGCGCATTATCACTGTGCATCCTTTCGATACATGCATTCACAGTACAAACATGTTTAGTTTAACCACCGTATCGAATTTAAAGTGTCGCATGCGAGATTTATATCCGACTTGCGTTACATATTTCATCACTTATCAGCCTCCTCATATCGTGCCGTGATGATATATATCTCAAAACCTTCCCAGATAATTAACCAATGTGATTATTGAATCAAAATTTATTAAATATGAATTAAATGAATTAATTAGAAAGATATAGATGTAAAATCAATTTTATCGAAAAATATTATTGTTGCGCCACCGGGATTCGAACCTAGATCTCTATCTAAATCTGGGAAGGTTCATTTTCACAAATTTTCGAAACTATATGTTACCTTTTCTTTTTATATTAATACATTAAATCACAAACCCATGTTCCGAATAATTACAACTTCACAATAAAAATGTGTTCTCCTAACAAAATGTATTTATAAGTACGACAGACAGACATACGTTGACTTTTATGTTAGTTATTAATTAATATAATTATTGTAGACTCATAACAACTTAATGTAATAATAATTATGATGATTAATAACTAAATAACGTACCTTCATAAAAGCACAAACATATATAATAAATAAATCTTTTGGACCGCTCAAAGAAAAACTAGATTTCAATTAACAAATTAATGTAACTAACTTTATGACGTAAAAATATTTGCGACTACAGTTACGTCTGAAGAATGGCAAAAGGTCAACGTTGTCGGTATGTATTTTAAAATAGATTTACGGTCAGCGAGTACACCGCCTACTCAGCGAACGAAATTAAGTTGTATCTGTATTTATTATTAGACTTTAATTTTCCTGTATTCGACTGAATCTCAAACGACAAATATAAAATTATTTAAAGGGTAAAACGTCACGTTACAAGATCCGCATAAATTTGTCAATGTTAAGTTACGAAAATAACTTTTTAGTAATCAACAAGGTAACGCTCGAATTTTAAATGGTGGAAACAAGGGCGCGTTTGGTAATTACTTATGTTCAATCTTTATTCGCAATTTATCTTTAGAGATGCTGTTGATGATAATTTCATACTTCACCCAAAACACATTTACGAACGTACTCTCGGTCGACAAGTAACTAATATTAATTAACATACTATGATTTGTTTCTTTTCTTGTGATATTGTGTGGTACGGTTATTAGTGCATAATTCGTAAATTTACCACTAGGTATATATGCATGTACTCAGTGGCGTGCAGTAGGTATAAATTTAGGTTATGCTGTTACTAATGATATTATACAATCATATATAATATATGTAATACAATATATGTTGTACATAGGATTATGAACTTTCATTATCCAACGTCTTCAGACAAAATGAATCCGTCGTTTATATGACCCTACCATGTATTTATTTGTAATTTTAGAGTACTATTAATAGTGTTTTTAAAGTTAAAGTTTTAACGTAAAATAATACTTTCTTACTTATATAAAAATCAATATAAAAAATGTAAGGACGTTTATAAGAACACTTTATATGACTGAACATGATTCATTTATTGTTTTAAAATCCTTCACATAATAACTATCTGAAATAATTATTTTTATTAAAGGTTAACGTAGGAAATAGTTCTGCGAATTGCTCTTCATTTTTCCCAAATCAAAAACAAATCCATGCACCAAATGCACCACGTAAAAAATGATCATGAAATCAACACGTTAAAGACAGTAAGATAGTAAAATTCTCGAATTAGTAAAAGAGGAAGTAGACACTTTAATGATTTGCACGCAGTTGTAAGCCTTTCAAATATTATTCTGTTAAAAAACTGCATAAGTAACGACACCATACAAAACGAATCAACCGGAAAAAATTTTCAATTCGGTAAATATCCAATTGTATGACTTGAGTAATACACTAGCTTAAACATAGAGAAGAGTAAATAGCTTCAATCGACGCATTGTAGCTACTAGCGTTACGGCTACAGCGTACGTTGTCGTGTAATTTTTAGAACTAAACCATTAAAGTTTTTACTGGTACACAGATGGCGCTTATTGTAATAAATCCATAAATATGCGTTCACGATCCATATTATAAATGATTTAATTTATATTTATTTCGCAGAATTTTTAGTAATTTATAGTTTTTATTGCTTGCATACACTGCACGCCCCTGCGTGTACTATTTTGTAGCAATATAAAATAAACAAACAAATATACAGAAAGTCACTAACCAAATCACATTAAAAAAAATTGAAGCATTGTATTTTCGTCAGTTTTAAAGTATATGAGTACATTAAATTAATATATATTTATTAACATTTTTATAGATAGTTAAACTCTATAATAATAATCAATATTTATACCCTGTGATGTCTCTCTGACGTACCCATCCAATGGCACCTAAATATTTCATGTGTACGTGGCTTTATTCACAACTACTCATCACCGTCCTATCTCTAGCGTCTCCAGTTCCCGGACTTTCACATCCTGCTCTAGTCCTCTGCCACACAGGTTAACCCACCTCTTCCACGTTTTGCCTCTAGGTCGTATCCACTGGGATATTCACTATTCACCAAACGATTATTTCTTTGCTCAATCAAATTTTGGAGCTCACGATTCATTTTTACTGTGCAAGATTCATTTTCTAGTATGGGTCTATAAATTTACCTTGGTATATATACTTACTATAGTAATTGTTTTTTTTCTTTTTAAATTATATTGTGCCCCATCACTGAACATCTTACTCGATACGGTGGGCGGTGTTCGTGGGCGCCATTCACTCTGAATCATATTTCTACATAATATTTCAATTCGATCAATCTAATTCCTCTCAGAGCAATAGCATGCATAGTGAACTTGGCTACTACGCGTCACAGATCACAGTCTCCACAAAACCGTACAGTCACGCAACCTTTCTATTATTGGTTGAATATAAAAGGAATATTTTCAATAAAAAATAAAAAAAATATCACAATATAATCAAATTATTTAATGATAAACGTGGTGTATTTTAGAGATGTGAAAAATCACGATGTTTTATATTCATTTTTCAAGATGAATTAGAAAAAAAAAATTAACTGATTCTGATCAGAATCTTATTTTAAGATTAGAATTTTAATAGAAGCGAGTTCTAATTACGTATTAAGTAAGTTGATCAAATTTTTGAAGCGAAAAACTTTTTCCCACACGCATATGAAATGATCACACCGGTAAATCTCTTTAATGGAGACGACAATGCAGCTCCGTACCAGTACGTGCCAGGCACCTGTCCCGGGCGGTAGTGACTGGTGCTCGTGATGCATTACTAGGGTTAACGGTGCTATATTTCGTGTTCTGGAGGACAAATTTTGACAAACTTTAAGCCACACTTATTACCGCCAGCAATCTACCATAAACAATATAATAATTAATTTTCCTTATTTATTGTTTTATTGGTGTAAAACATATAAACGATTTATAATGTTTTATAATTAGCATACCTGTTCATTTTTATCTTTACTATTTTTTTTTTGTGCAGTCAGTACCTTTATATATTGAAATAAACTGTACGTAACAATAAAGCGTAAGCTAAGTGTAAAGTAAAGCTACTTAAATGTTTATCTGACATAATATCAATAATAATTGAAATATAAATATTATGAAACTGGTATTTTATATTTATTTATATGGCGGATTAAGTAATTCACTAATCACTCCATTTTATCACAATAAAATCTTTTTTTATTATTGTTCATATTGCCTAATAGTAATATTTATATAATAGTATTTAATAATTATGTATCATTTTACCATGAAATCCTCAAACCAAAGTAACCAAACCTATATATAGTATTTTAATTGGCATTCGTTCATTGCGCGCCACGCTTCGATGTTCTTTCCGTTGGTGTAATATAGATTTGTCAAAAAAAAAATGTTTAGCAATGTATGAATGAGGAGAGAATGGTAAGAAAGATATATATTTTTTTAATTAACATTAGACCCACAAAACGTCTTGATAGATGTTTGTCTGCAGGTACATTCAGTCAATTTTATTACATTTAATATAATCAAAACCTAACGACTAATCAGTCACAGTTTAAATAATTTATTTCATTCTCACAGGTAAGACAGGTTATCCATAAGAATTATCCATAAACCATTTTTTTTTATCATTTCTTCCAAATTTGGAGAAAGCGTACTCTTTTGTAAAAAACCCAGATAGTTTATTTTTTATTGTAGGAACAACAAATTCTAATGTCCTCGATTCATATTTATTGATGATTTTGGGAATTGTTAAATTCAGAGTAGCTACTCTTGTATTTTTTTCCTTGTGAAGCCACCCTATATAGTGCATCGTTGATATAATTTTCTATTATTAAAAGAAACAGTAACAGTCCGTTACAGGAAAAACGTTTACGGAACACTTTAACAATTTTAGATTATATATCAATTTAAATGCTTCCAGGCTTACAATTTTTTTCACTATGGCTGTTTGAAGATTTTGTATTTGTTTTATATTTGAGTTACAGGAGTGACTCAAGTGTTGATAGCACCAGAAATAGAGGACGTCCGCGGAAGACTTGGCACGATCAGGTAAACCAGATAATAGAGGATGGTTCTGTTAGAAGTCTCAACAATCGACGAGCTTGCATGATGAGAAGATGTATGAATGGCTGAGGCGAGAATTGTGAATCAGGACAGAAGAGTGTCGATGCATGAAGATGATGGTACCGGTGAAATATTTGGCGATGTTTTTGTATAGTTTTCCTTATTTGCATTCTTTAAGAAATCTTATAGTTGGGGTTTTTAAAAAATGTGTTAGTTTTCGCTAAAAATAGAATTCGTATCATTATCACGCAAATACTGTATTTAAGATATTTTAAATTTGACGTTATTTAAATATGAAAAACGATATTTTGTATCAAAAACTCGCAGTTACATAAAATTTTTATAACATATTGTAAATTATATTTTTACATAATTTAGGAAATAAATAAGTTTATAAATATAAAAAATTACATCTGTCAGTAAAAAAAGTATTATTTTAAAACTTTGGAAATCTTCCAAAATAATTCATTAATTAATAACGCAATTAATAATACAACATTTGTGAACTCTTCCCTGCTTAAATTTCGCAGTCCTAAAAAGGGTCCATCCAAACTTTGAAACCCTGCCATCCACACCAAACCACATTTTTCTTGTATATGTAGATTTGGTTTTAATTCAAAGACCAGAAGGTGGTGACACGGTACTATCGCGAAATAAACTACGTACATACTATATAAGTATTTTTTCAACATTAAAACTTTTAATATTACATATTCAACGTACATATGTAGGTACAGTGGAACCTCTATATTCGTCAATAATCCGTTACTGAGAGCCTGACGAATATGGAACCTAACGAATATAGAAACAGTTTTCCTCGTAAGAAATAACTGAAATACAATTAAGTCGTTCCCAGCCACCAAAAATAATACACAAATGAATACATTATATGTAAAATCTTTACCTTTATTCTACGGAGGAGATATAACGGTAGAATCGGAATAGGGGGAAAGTTAATAATATTAGAATTTAGGAGGCAATTTATATATCAGGTAACAACTCTAATGATGATAGTTTTCGTTTATCGATGATTCAGTAGCACTCAATTTAACAAAGGACTTTAACAATGTTGCCTGTTTCAGACAATTTGTTATGCCTTCATGAAGTAGTCAATCACATTACCATTGAATCCATGTAGGTTGACTATGGCAACATTCGATCATATTCTGCGTTTTGGCCCAGTTTCGATCATATTCTGCGTGTTGGCCCAGCAATGCCGGGTGGTGGAAGTGACGAATATAGAAAATATTAACGAATATGGAAACATTTGTTCGTTATCGCAATGTGACAAACATCGAATTATTAGTACATCAACATGTTTCTATACCTATAATATCTTCTTCACTTGAGATGTCTAAATAGCAGCAACTATTCTGAATTCTACAATCATATTTTGGAAACAAACCATTCTGTTGACATTAATTAACAAGGGTTTAGAAATTATACATTCAAATATTAGAGGTTTACAGGTCGATAAATTTGAAATTTTAGAAATAAGAAAAAGTGTTAATAGCAAATTAAATATTATAAATAATCAAATCTTTTTTGCAAATAATCACCCTTTAAGCTTGTTTTCACAGTAGTTCCTAATTAGTTACCCACCACTTATACTTTTAAGGTTTTATTTTTATTTATGCTTGTATTTTTAATTTTAATATACATTGTTTCCTGAAGAAGATATCATAAGTATCGAAACATGTTGATTTATAAATAAATAGTGGTTTAAAGTGAGATGGTTTGGTTTTTTCTTATTATTTTTATAAGATAAAGTGTCCAGTGGAAAATCTTCAAGTTTAATATTAAATTTAAAAAAAACTATAATGTTATTCTCATATTTTATTTGTACAAAATGGAGTTTAACGATGCGCTTTTTTTATGTTTTATAAACAATCGTCTAAATGCCATCCATTTCTCATTTCTCTCAAGACACTCTTGTAATCGGACATTTAAATTTTCAAATACGCGAGAGGAAAGCATTGATTCAATGGCAGCAACTTCACGACGGATAAGGTCCCGTGACCGAGGTGCCCATGTCTCCGTACTTGCTGATTAATTTATTGGGAAAAATTCCCCTCAGCTTCTTTATTGAAACTCTAGCT
The DNA here is from genome assembly GCA_022840565.1 of Eubasilissa regina. NCBI lineage: Eukaryota > Metazoa > Arthropoda > Insecta > Trichoptera > Phryganeidae > Eubasilissa > Eubasilissa regina. The sequence goes on along the minus strand of JAINEB010000007.1, from coordinate 12,025,385 downwards.
GTGAATGGCCCCGTCTTGCTAAAATTGTGTTTTGTTGTTGAACCTGGGAAACAGCTGCGCAGTTGCGGTACCAAAAACTTGTCGATCATTAGGCAATACACGTCAGCAGTGACTGTCTCTCGCTAGTTAAAAAAATAAGGGCCAATTATCCCTCGGGCAGAAATTAAACACCACACTGTCGTTTTTGGACAATGCAAACTTTTTTGATGGCGTTCCTTTGGGTTGTCGGGGCACCAGTATCTCATATTATGTTTATTAACGTAGCCATCGGTATGAAAATGTGCTTCGTCAGTAGACAATATGTTTTCAAGCGTTCGTACTGTTCTAAAACGTTTCAGCATCGTTCTCGCTAAGGTTTCGCGTAAAGAATAGTCATTTTCGTTAAAAAACTGCACGATTTGCAATTTGTATGGGTGAAACTGTGGTTTATTTTCCAAATAACGAGCACTGTTTATTTTTTTATTCCAGTATAGGCTGCAATCTTCCTTATCGATTTATGCGGATTGCGCATATTCATGTCGAACTTGAGCCACGTTTTGGCGTCGCTGCTGACGTTGATGGTTCCGGAGAAATTTGGTTAACCATTGTCTCTTCTTGTCTGAAAGTTTGAACCCAACACCAGAAAAGTTGCGTGCTCGGCCCATCACTTACTTGTCGAATATTAAAGTGAGTACAAAAAGCGCGACGCGCAAGAACCAATGTATCACCGCACTTTAAATATTGCTCAACCGCGAACGCGCTGTGCGCTCCCGACCAGTGACTCATTGCGACTGGAAAATCCACAAATCATGCCCGTCGAATGATACCCCTCTCAATACCTCACCCTGATGGTTTACGAGCAATTACAATTTAATCTTGAAATTTTTCCGCTGGACACCATTTATACACGCCTATAAGACGGTCCATATAATCTCTATCGCCAGGTGGCGCAGGCAGCAGTTGGCCTATGGCCATGGAACATGATGTACGTATGTCGTGTCATTGAATCGTAGATAATTTTTAGAATATGTCTGATTAGGTATTTATTTGCGTTTATTGATTAATTTAGGTTATATTATGGTAGGATATTTCCATTTGTTAATAACATAGATGATGATAAAATATGCATCAAAACAAACTATATGAATCAATCGGAAGGACATACAGAAAAAAAATTGTTTGCTGAAAAAGATACCATAGGTATCGAAACATGTCGATGTATCAATAAATAGTCGTTTTATACAAAGTATTTTGATTATTATTTATGTAACATGTTGCCACAAAGTAATTTTGCGACATTGAAAAAGAAATTACTTATATCTTGGATGTAATTAATTTCAATATAAAAGATATAAACTTCTTAAATACTAAATTAATGTATTAATTATAAATATATACATATAAAATCAATTTTGTCGAAAAATATTGTTTTTGCGTCACCGGGATTCGAACCTGGATCTCTATTTCCAATCCGGGGAAGTGCACTATTATTGTGCTATAACGCCAGTATTCTTGACAAATTTTCGAACCTAGATGTTACATTTTTCAAATTAATACACCTGTCGTTCCATTATTTGAAAGCCATCTACATTAAAAACATATATATATGAAAAATGTAACATATAGGTTCGAAAATTTGTCAAGAAAAATACTGGCGTTATAGCACAATGGTAGCGAACTTCCCCGGATTGGAAATTGAGATCCAGGTTCGAATCCCGGTGACGCAAAAACAATATTTTTCGACAAAATTGATTTTATATGTATATATTTATAATTAATACATTAATTTAGTATTTAAAATATCACAGACCTATGTTCTGAATAATTACAACTTCACAATAAGAATTTGTTTTCCTTAATAATATAAACTTCTTGTATAAATGTTCGATTATGTGCTATAAAATTATAAAACTGTACCCGTATATATTATTTGTCCGTATATACAAGTATACTGGTATTAGTTAGTATCCTTATTAATATTTATAAGAAAATTTAAGAATCTTAAATGGGTATACATTTATACCGAAACTACTTATATTACTTAGAAAGGCGGTTTGATGGATGGGAAGTCCTAAGATAGCTCAATGTGAATTGAGTTATCGGATACCACTCTTTAACTAGGGTTATATTTCGTTATCGTTATCCTTTGGGGTTAAATTTTTTTCCTGAAAATTGAATTCTTATATTCTTAGGTAGTATTTAATTTATTTTAGGTAACCGGTGAATATAAAAGCAAGCCTATTGTGAATAAAAATTACTATTATAAATATCGCACAACGACACATAAATTGACGATATGTAGAATATTTCACCAAGGAACTGTAACTGGAATTAGATAATCTAGCTACTATATTATAGTAGTGACAATGAACTTGCCGACACATCACTTGTTTGTTTGGTCTAGCGTTAAGACGCTCGCATACTGATGTCGAATGTTAGAAACTCATTCCTTGAGATCAACAAGTTTATTAAGTTCTATTTTCATAGCGAAAGCGCTAAGTTTAATTGTAGAATATACTTATATTGATGTGATATGTAAAATAAAACTTATGTTGAAATAAAGCGAAACCAATCCAGAGGGCGACAGTGTGAAATGTAGGTATGAGTTGAAAAGCATTACGTTCAATTTTAATTCAATCATCGGTTATTTCAATTCAATTGTCGAATATTTCAATTTAATGATCGTTATTTCAATTCAATAGTCGGTTATTACAATTCAATTGTCGGTTATTTCAATTCAATCGTCGGTTATTTCAATTAAAGTTACTTATATTTTTTAAATAAACTAAAATTGTACTACATATATGGTGAGCTATATTTTTATCATGAATATTGTTTAGAGATTAATGTAAATGACAATGACAGTTTTGTTATCATTTACAACTGTTAATGAGAGCCACGACTGCGGTAACTATAGTCGTGACAAAAATATTACTCAACGTGTGTGTAGAACAAAGTTTACTCCATTTAATGCATGTGTAAAAAATCTATGCACGATAGAATGAATCACAAAATCATTTTAAAAATTCGCTGAGATGTGGAGCATATGATCTGGGAGAAGATCGTAATTAAAGGAATGTGTCGAGTGTTGCGGGCAATACGAACAGGGGGCGTCCACGAATAACATATAAAATAAATATTGGAGAATGATCATGTTAAAACCTTCAACAACCAAAAATCATCTATGAGAAGATGTATGAAAGTAGACGAGGCAAGAGTAGTCTACTAGGACACAAGAACGTGGCGTTCTAGCATTTATGTTTGCTCCTGACAGAAATGCTAGACGGCGCGATTGCAAACTAGTCTGTTTAATCATTTAAACTGTAACAAAGCAACTACCATGTAAATTAATGATAATAAACGATTCTACAAGTTCTCTCATAAACTAAATTTACCGTCTTAGATCTAAAATGAATGTCTATCCTGTTGGTTGATTTATTTGATCATAAAAAATATTCAGCCTTTTTGATTCAGTAATATGTACATAATGTAATGTACAGATGTTCACTATCTCCTTAACCAGACCAAAGCCTGCGCTGAACGATACAGTTTCATACGGTTATATCTAACAGTGTGATCTAAACAATTAAAACCCAAGTTATAAAATTAAATAATTCTTCTTCTTCTTTTAAACAGGCAATCCACCCTTCAAGAGTGATTTGTTCCATTAAACAAGTTAAAACATTATTTCATAGAAAGCAGTACAACAATATTATAGAATAGGGAATATTACGCTACATGTTAATATCATTGTCGTTCAAGAAATTTGCTGTCATATAGTTCAAATGTGGCGAGTTAAGGGAGAGAAGATGACACAAGTTAACCGGGAGTTGAAAATTACCATTGACAAGATTATTGTTAAAAAAACCTGTGATCCGCAATGGATAGGCAAAAAAGACATGATCAAGGGTCTCCTCCTCGGCACCACACTCACACATTGAGGAGTCTATTATGTTCAATCTAAAAAAATTAAATAATTAAAACTATAAAATTATTTTAATTTAAAAAAATAATAATTACAAAAATATTCTCAATTTAAGCTAATCAACTAGAAAGATATACAGAAAAAATCTACCTATCGAAAAAATATTTAATTGCTATCGGGATTCGAATATAGGTTTCTTCCTATCCGGGGAAGCGCGTTTTCGACAAATTTATATACTTATATTCTGTAATATTTCTAATACATGTATTATTCCAATTTTAAAATCTATCAACTTTATATTATGGTGAATCTTAAATATCTTTGAGTAAATGAGTAAAATCAGATTGGAGAAATTTAGATTTAAAATTGAAATGGTAAATATATCAATTTGAAACATTACAGAATATTAAACTGTATTCGAATGCTATAGCGAAAGTGGAGAATGCGGTTCCCCGTACAGAAAGTGCAACAAAATATTCTGCCGATAGATAGATGTTTTCTGTATATCTTTCTAGTTGATTAATTTAATTTGTGTGGTAATACCACAAAACTATGTTCTGAAAATGTAATTTCATATCAAAAATGTGTTTTCCTTAAAAATAATCTCGTTTATCTATGAATGAATCACGCTATAAAGAAGAGCGTTACAAAGAAAATGAAACGAAAAAAAACAGAAAATTAAGATTAACATATAAGATATATTCATATATTATATTACACATTTAAGAAATACTTTCTCTAAATTCATTTAGAAGCGATTAAACATTTCGAATAAATACCTATATTATATTTAATAATATTTATTATACGGGGAAAATTAAATATAAAAAGGAACGATAAATCATTGAACCGATCAAAAAATCATATTTAAAATTCCCTCCGTACAGTTGTGGCCTTTTGATGTGGATCCGTTTCATCGAATTAACCAATAGAACGGCGGACGCGGACGTGTTCCGTGCTCCCTGGAAGGGAAGGAAGACCAGAAAGCTGGGCGCCGTGTTTACCCAGATTGAAACAAACACATTAAGGCCCGGAGGAAAGGGGTGGGGATAAAGCCTTTGTTTGACAGACAAAAAAAAGAGCGCCTTCAAAATGGATATAGGTTTTGAGCTGAAACAATCTCGCAACAAAGACGTATCGCGATCCGTGCCGCTACCCCCGACCCGCCTCCGTCGTGATCGTGATACTTCCTGAGCGGTATTTTAGTGGCTGATCGCGCTCATGTAATGTAATATTATTTCATCCTTATTTATATCAATATTGCTTTTCTCTGATGTTTTTCTTTTTGCATTTTATAATAAAAACATATTTACCAATATATTCAATATATTCAATATATATGTATATTCAAAAACAAATATACTGTAACGGTTAGAAAAACTATTCAAAATCTGAGTACTTACGTGATTTTTTTAAAATAGAGATGCGTACGCAGAATATGCGTCAAATCAATCTGCTTCTTATTCATCGTATGCTCAACACTGAGTGCGTGATCTACTGAAATATCTGGAACAATACGTCTGTCGCCGATTACAGTGGTGGATGATGGAATCGAAAAGGATCGGAGGATGGAAAATAGGTAATCAGAAATGAAGGAATGATGAGGGTAAGAGACGGATCAGAATGGACTCACGGAATCCAAAAGATAGCTCGACCCACCTGATTGATGACGCCGTCTCTATGATCTTCCGGAAGTTCACCCAAAGTGCTAAACTACCACAGCACAAAACACTCTGATGAGTTTCAACGTCCACAAAAATCATAGTGGTATAAGAACAGTGATCCAACATTAAATGATTACCGGGGACATTTCCTCTCCAAATCTCGACGAGTTTAACGAAATAAAAAACAAACCAGTCGAGCCAAAAGAACAATATGTACTGATTGGGAGTGGGCTAAGGGGTAGGAACAAAACTAAAACTGGTGACAATAACACTACATTTTACAATAACATATACGAAACGAATACGGAACAACGTCTATGCACAATACGTCCTTCCAGTCTTGATCCATGTTGATCGCTGCGTTTAAATAGTACCCTATAAATTCATTGATTGGCATTGCGTTACTTTATGGTGTAAATTGATAATTTTAATTTACACAACAAAACTTTGTATTCCACACACATCGGGTTATTTTCACTACTAGTTTCGAGCGATGCAGTCCCTCTCATTATGAGGGGATAACTAAACTAAATACAATATTGTAGTATATTTTGGCAAATGAGGCGGGGCTTGTGAAAAGGGGGGAGAGGAGGGTATGAAATAATTTGTGGAGATTGCTAAAAATTGATTGATAAAAATATGTAGGTCAAGCCGCGAGAAATATAAATACGAGAATAAAGAAAATAAAGAAAAAAATAAATAGTAACAACTTTGAATAAAACACTCTTTTGATAGTCATAGACTTCTCCAACTTCTCCACTCGGTACCTTTATAAAGGATTAATAATGAACAATTTGGAAATAGTTGAAATTCAAAAGAATTTAAATTCCGAGAAAACACTAATTAAAACATAACATTCCCTAACACTTCGGCTTTACTATTCCCGTTAACTAGTTATATCTTCCCCCTCTTTTCAAGCCCCTCCCCATTGCCTAAATAGAGTAAAATACTATATTTAGTTTAGTTATCACCTGTTGATAAGAGAGACTGCATCTCTCGCAACTAGTAGTAAAAATAATCGAACGTGTGTGTAATACAAAGTTTTGTTATGTAAATTAAAATAACCCTGTAAACTCTTTTATTTGGTCTATGCATCTTGCAAGAGACCGTCCTATTACTTGCTAACTGACCCTGTGATATGACCAAAGTAGGTCCTGCATTTTTTAAAGACTTCTGTAATCCTTAACTACTGGAGGATAGAGATATCTGTGCGCCTTTATTTTCAAACTAAGCTAGAGTTGTGAAAATAGGACTAATTCGGTGGTCTCCTAGAACGACGCTCAGACGAATCCCATCCACTCCTGGACCAACAAACACGACTTAGGTAATTAACGTATGTATTTGGATGAAAATCAATTTAATTGAAATAATTTAATGAACTTAATTTCATACATTTTTTCTCTAAAACTTGTCGTTTATTTAGAATATTGTTTTAGTTTAAGCCATTTAAAAGTTGATAGAATGTTTTAAAGGCGAGCTTCGATTTTTACAGTTAGAAATTCGAAAAATTCTACGCGAATTACACATCCTTTCAAGATGAGACTAATAGTTAAATTCTCATAAGTATCAGAGAAATAATTAATGACGTTATTTCTCTGTTTGTTACGTAAATCATGCGAGAGTGAAGGTTTAAACAGAAAGAGATGACAATAAAATTGTTGATTCTCTCGCATTCGATACAAGTGTTTTTTCCACCTTTTTTCATATTGATATATGGAATGAAATAAAATAAGTTTTGTCATTTGATTTAATCAATCGAAAATTAAATAAATTATCGAAATACCTAATTTATTTAGATGGTTGCATAAATTAATGATCTAAATTTTTTTAAATTATGACAGCGTCAATTTATTATTTTGTTTAATATTTTCGATTTTAAATGCCCCGTTGCTGTTTTGGTGATGTCTGTTTCATAATTACATACTATTTATGAAACAGAAAGCTAGTGTTTAAAATACAACATATATAAAAAAACATCTAATTTATGAAATTTGCTACTAATGTTGTGAATAAGTTCAATATTAATTCATATTGTGGATAAAATATGTGCGAAAACACATATTTTCGGCATTTTTAACGAAAATAATGACAGCGCAGATTCGACGTCCGCCATTGCCGTCATTTTTACTTTTATCTCTAGAACTAATATGAACAAAGTTACAAATTTATAGTTAACAAAAAAATATGTGATGAAGCCTAAGAAGAAAAATATGGAACATTTTTCTATTTTTTTAAATAAGTATTATATTAATGAAGTTACGTAATTTATAATTTTTTGAATATTTGAAACAATATGTTAAAAATATCTTCATGTTATGTGGAACGTCATGTAAAAGATAAATAAATCAAATAATTTATTTTTAAATCGTAATGTGACTGTCGGTACACTATATAAAGTGAATTGCTAAATATGAACAGACCGCTAGTAATGATAAACGAGCATTACAGAAATACACAAATAATTATCAAAAGGCTAAGAAAAATGTGTATTTATTAAAATATGACTTCCTTGCATGCATGGGACATAAAATGCTGAAAACAATAAATACTTGGCTTACAGTTTAATATCGTTCAAGCCACCCAAAAATGCGACGTTTCATTAGCTAGCGTTCCGACGCGTTCCTAGAATTTGAGATAATAATATACTTACCTAATACTATTCGTAACATTTCTGGGGCTGTGTTGCCTTGCTTTAGTATCCATGTACCACTATTTACATAGTAAACGTATCTGCCCGGGTAAATACGCAGAACTGCCGACCACTATAATTCCTTTGGCAAATAATGTAATTAGCAATTATATTATTTCCGTAATATTAAAATAATGAAGAGTTTAACCAAAACACATTTTGTATATTTAAAATAAATAAAAAAGAGTATTTTGGATTGTTATACAATGCGTATATCCGGCAATACGTAAATCAAAATAAGAATAGAAACGGTAGGGGTGAAGTATTAGGGAACGTGATATTATTAATGAGTATTCTCTCCGAATTTAAATTATTTTGTTATAAACAAATAAATAATCGTTCTCCCCTTCCACGCCCCACCCCTCTAGCCGAATAGGTTGATATTCAGCTGTATGTGATGATGATGAGAGGGATTGCACCTCTCAAAATTGTAATAGTGATAAAATAATACGATGTTTAATTCGGTGAAAAAATAAAATAATCATATTACACAACAAAGTTACTGCCATGTCAATTAATGATAGTACTGAACCTTTCATTTATACGTCAAAGAGTCATTGAATTGCACCGAGAGAAATAGGACGGTTTCATAATTCTACCGTCAAATTTGGCGGCTGAGCACTTTTTAGTTCAATCTCTGAAGCGAAGTTTCGCATATTTTTAATTTCAATACCGAACGAATAAAAAAACACGTTTTTCTGCTTCGCGTGTCGTCTTTTGAAACGAAAATATGAAACCCCACACCATAGAACCGTCACTCATTTGAAATCCGAACAAAAACTTCCCTTACGACTCAAACAGCGGAATTGTTAGACCGGGGAGGCTTTCACCGCCGACAGCGCCTGCTGCGGGGAACGGTGCACGGGCAGGCATTGTCAGATTTAAATAAGTGCTAACATAAAATGGATCCGAATGAATTAAATTATTCATACCCACGTCACTGGCAACACTCGATAGCCTTAATCGTCATCCGAAATATTATTGTTAAAATCCACCATTGAATAAATGAATTAATAATGAATCATCTGAATTTTACACCAGGATTTTGTTCTGCGGCCCGCAATAACAAAGCCTATGAGTGCAACGTTGGTATTATATATGCAGAAAATACACTAAAAAAATCCTTTTAAATTTATACAAAGGGTGTAAACGTCAATCGCAATTATATTTTTATAGATAAATAAATATATTGATGATGCAGATAAAGTAATAAATATCTCGACTAATATAATTGCAATACAAATTAAATTAATCAACTAAAAGATATACAGAAAAAATTTATTTATCATAAACCTATTTTATTTGTTACTGAGATTCGAACTTGGACTTTTTCCTATCCGGGGAAATGCGTTATCTAGTTTCGCCACATCAACTGAGTAAATTGACGACAAAATTTTGAACTTATATGCTGTAACTCTTTAAAATTGATACATCTGTTATTCCATTATAAAAAAATAATTACCTTTATATTGGATAAGATAATAATAAAAAAATAATGAACATCTGAAAATCCCCTCTCTTATCCATTTTAACTCCACCCCCTCCCCCACTTCACTTACAACCACACACACCCTTAAGGGTAGTTAATTACTGTCTGACAATTTTGTTAATTTTAGTTGAATTGTATTATTGATAATAGTAAGATGTTCCCAAAAACTTATAAATAATAACTTAAATAAAATAAAATATGGTGGAATAAAAGAAGTGTTTTAACTCAATTCACGAAATAATCGTAAAATTTCACAATGTTTTACCAAAAAAATTTTAACAGTTATCGTTTGATTTAGTTTGAAAATAGTAGGAATATTGATGTGATATTTATATTTAAAATGTTAAAATTAATTAAACTAATGAGAGAGACTGCACCATTAAAAACTATAGTCGTGACATAAATATATCTAAACGTGTGTATTATACAAAGTTTAATTTATGCAATAAAGTAAAATCATTCATGGATACGCTTCCTTATAATAGATACGTAGTTTCAATACGTACACCAAAAAAATTCACATGATCTTAAATAATATAATAAAAATTGTACGGAAAAAATGAGTAATGCTGAAGTGAATTCTAAATATCTATGTGACTATTTAACAAATAATAAAACAAATAAGCCGCTAGAATTCAAGACCCATGTGTAGGCTACCTCCGCTGAGAATGTATAATTTAAAAATATTATTTTTATTTACACGCTCGGCACCGCCACGTGCATAGACCGCCAGCTATTCGGAAAAAGGCAAGTACTTGAGTATTTATAATTAGCTGTAAATCTAGCGACTCAAAAGTAAAGTGGAATGAAAATAAAATAACACGCTAGGTAAATAAACAGACTTTAGTTTCATATGACGACGCACGAAAACGAAACAAATGTGCACAATTTTTAAAAGCATGATTTTTATGAATACAATATGTAGTTATTATTTAGATAAAATTTAAAAATATATCATTTTCATTTAATCGTTCATACCATCTTGTATCTGAAGAAGTGAGCAGCGATGACAGAAATATCCGTATTTGCTTCACAAGACTATTATTCACAATACACACTTATTTTTCTTCTTTATTTATGACACAGTACATATATATATATTTCTTTTTACATTTATTTTTTATCTATGAGAGTAAAACTCGTGTATAGAAAAAAAGTATATAATTTGTGTGTGTACATATTTTTTGACTTCAGATTCAAATTTATAATAGTCTGTAATTTTTCTAATTATGGTGGGGAGATTGTTAAAGAATTTGATGCCTTGATAAATAAAGTGATTTTGGGTTGCAGTATATTTTAAATTTTGGAATATCAATTTGATCTCTAAATCTTGTAGATTGGAAGTCCTTTCTAATATTTTATGTATTTTTAATTTTAAAAACTTGGATAATTGAACTTTTTTGTACATGTCTATTATTTTTGATACTTTGAAATCTATGAAGAGTTGAACACTTCTATAGTTTTTTTTTTTATAATAATTTTTATTATCATTTTTTGAGTGATTTTTAGTTGTGATATAGAAGTTTTATATGCTCCTCCCCATCCAATAATACCGTATTGCAAATGTGACTATAAAAACGCGTAATATATTATTTTTAGATTTGTAAGTAAGTGATAATATGTTTCTGACTCTTAAAAATACGTAGGCAGTTTTCCTTATTTTGATTGTAAGATTAATAATATATTCTTATTTATCTTCTTCTTATTATTTTTCTTCATTATCCCCTTTAACCTACTCGGGTCAGGGGTTTCACGCTTTGGCTCTTCCAACGCTCTCTGTCCTGTTCTGTGTTGATAACTTGGGGCCGCTGATAGTTTCACATTTCTTCCCCTCTCCATTTGCCTTTTACATTTTCTCCTGGCTCGCTCACCTCATTAGATAGTCTTTTATTTCTCATACAAAGGATATGTCCAAGCCAACATAGCTAAGATTTTTCTATTTGGATTCATCCCAAGATCTTCTCGTTTGATATCCTGATTTTATATTTTATCGTCAGTTATCTCATCTCTGTAGCTTAGATTCTCAATCGATTCCTCTCCGTCAGTATTCAAAATTGATGGCCATAGATCAGTCATAGAAAAGTTTTTTACAATATATAATTCTTTAAAATCTTCTGCTTCAATACAGTTAGTAGCAGTCATGCCTTTAATATTTTGTTTGGTCAAACCTCAATAATAAGAACATCGGTGAAACGACATCTCAGTTAATTCAAACAAGATCGATCATGATTAGTATTCAAATAATGAATTCCTAGCAAAATGGAAAAATTTACTCAAGGACAATGAACGGTTGATAACTTCATTTGAATTAAAACAAGAATAATTTGATTAAAACAAATTAGATATTTCCACCAAATTTGACAAGTATGCAAATGGTTTGCGTAGTTTAACAAGTAACTTATTCTTCCGGCAAGAGAATGTTCCGGGTTCGTATTTTTCGGTATATAGTTTTTCTGTTTAACTTTCTAATTTGTTTATTGTTAAGTGATTCATCCGATTTGTTTTTAATATTTATAGCTTTAACATATAGTATGTATTTATTAGTTTTAAAAATCATCATATTTATATAAACAACTCTAAATTATTTTAAAGTCCACCGGTTTCTATACTATTGTATATTCGTTAGGACAGACGCACACTAACTGATCAAATAGTAAAATATGCCAAGAAATCAATTGTCATCAAAATTTGTAGTGGAAAGAGGAGACAGTGACATTGAAATAGAGTACATATTAATTAACGGATTATTTGTTAAATTTAAATAGTTATTAATTATGTATTAAATTTAATACTAAAGGCAATTTTAATTTCTAACATTAAATTTTAAATTACTTAATTTAAGGCCTCTACTATTTATATATAATATAATAAATCTATTTATAAAATATGTATATAATGTAAAACTAAATAGTGCATAATATTAAATACTAATTTACATTTAATTTATTTGTTAGTCTTGAAATAAATAATAAATACTTTTTGAATATTTACAAAATAACTTTACGGCAACATATTATATAAATAATATGAAAAACACTTTGTTTAAATCCACTTTTATAGTTTTTTTTTATCTATGCTTGTATTTTTAATTTTAATATAGTATACATTGTTTCTTGAATAAGATACCATAGGTATCGAAACATATTGATTTATCAATAAATAGTGGTTTGAACGAAATGTTTTACTTATTATTTATAAAAAGTTAAAACTTCTAATATTTGACGACGACGTTAAATCCTTGTTAGCAAGCGGGCATCTCTGTTTCTTTGAAAATAAAAAATAAAAAATGGTTTTTACTTTTGAAAGTAACTGAAACAATGGCGTGAATTTAACCCTCGCACTTTGGATCAATAGAAAATTTTACACCCTCGGTCACCGAGCCATTCATCGAAGTTTAATAGCATTTCAAACACACACTACTACACGTTGTTAGCGTGCGCATCTAAAATATTTTATAAAATGAAATAAAATTCATCTCAACCTTTCGTCATTTACGAAATCTTCAGATACATTTTTGTCACGTGGTGCCAAGAACATGTCGAAAAAACTAAATTTGCGTCATAAAAGTCGTGAAAAAATCTTTGACGCTTTGAAATTGTAGATTTTCGAGTAGATACGGGCATCGAGCAAAAATAGATGCTTAGGTGGGAATGCCAAATTTTTAATGGTGTGTAAGCAGTGGCGTAACTGAAAATTGAGCTCCAATGGAAAATGGTAAAAAAGGGACCCATATATATAACTATTGGTTCTTTATAAAAACGACGCCCTATAATTTATTATATTTACTCTTATAGTAGTGTAATGTTCTAAATCTAAATAAGTTTAATACAATTTAAATAAATTAATTAGAAAGATACACAGATGTATTTATAAAAAATATAAATGTATTTATAAGTTTTATCAGAGTTTATCCAAATGTAATAAAATGTATTGATTTAATTCTGACATATCGTAATATAAAGTTGATTGCTTTTAAAATAATGTATGTTATCAATTATAAAAATATTCAGAATATAAATTCCAAATTTGTCGTAAATATAATCGGTTGATGTAGTAAAATGGTAACATGTTTCCTCGGATACGAAAAGGTCCAGGTTCGAATTCCGGTAGCAACCAAATATTTTTTCGGTGAATAGATTTTTTCTGTATATCTTTCTAATTGATCCATTTAATGTCCATTAAAAATACTACAGAGTTATGTGTTGAAATTGCAACTTCATAATAAAAATATGTTTTCATAAAAAATAAATACTTTTTCAGCGGATTAAAATTTTTTTAAAGCGTAAATGTGTTTTTGATATTTATATGCACATTTTTGTTTGCGGCGAGAAATAATTTCTTAAATTTTATAATTCCATTTCTTGCTATGGGGGATTTTAAAAATTATTACTCTATGTAGAAAAATATTGCCCCAACGCAATGTATTGGCGTAGTTGCGCCACTGTGTAAGATACGCTCTGCATCGCTGACAGATGTCTCTCGGGTTCATATCTGTGAGATGTCTCTGTAAATAATTTATTTCTTGTTGGCTGTTTCGTGGCAGTTTTAACCGACGATAATTAATTTACCAATGCCTTTTAATTCGACCAATTTAAAACAAGAAATATACGTAGTTATATAGAATGTAACGTCAGCGTAGGAATTCCGACAAATCGTTCCTACTCTTCATTTACATACGTGGTCTTAATACTGTTCCTTGAGGAATACCGAATTGGGGCGTTACTTGGTCTACTTTTTATTTTTTACGAATTACTGTCTGCTACATACTCGTAGATAACTTTGGAGCTATAATTTCATCATTCCGTCTAGTATATAGTGTATAAGTATATATTTTTTTTAATTGGCTTTTAGTGGGACTGTCAGCTGCCTTTTTTTAATCAATGAAGGTAGATATGGGTTTGTTTCTCTTATCTTGAGAGTTGTATATAGAGGAGGTTAGTTTTACAATAACATTTTAAGTACTGATATTAAACAATATTAATTTGACTGTTATAAATATATTATTACTTAATACATACTTCTTCAACATTAGTAAAATTACTTTGTGGCCACATATTATATAAATAATTAGATAAAAAAACTTTATTTAAACCACTATACATAGATAAATCAAGATGTTTCGATACAATGTATAATAAAATAGAAAATACTAGCATAGATAAAAACAAAACTATAAAAGTAAAAGTGGTGGGTAACTAATTAGGAACTACTGTGAAAAAAAAATTAAAATGTGACTATTTGCAAAAACTTTACTTATAATATTAAATTTGCTATTAACACTTTTTCTTATTTCTAAAATATCAAATTTATCAAACTGTTAACCCCTAGTATTTGTATGTAAAATTTCTAAACCCTTATTAATATCAAAAGAATGGTTTGTTTCCAAAAGGTGATTGGAGAATTCAGAATAGTTTTTGATATTCAGACATCTCAAGTGCTCAAGTGTTGATTTATCAATAAATGGTGGTTTAAACAAAGTGTTTTATGTTATTATTTATACTTAATACACAGTTCATGGTTTTCAATACAATGTAAAAAAATCTGCAATAATTAATATTTGATTACGTGCCCTTTACTTTAAAGCTGCAAGCATCATCACCAGTACGAAAATACAATATTTAATTACAACTCACCAGAAACATCAGTATTACCAGTGGTGTATACTCGACATGTTAGTGTTCTTGGCAGACTCAGCAGTTATACGATGGTTAAGGAAGCAAGCTCACGTGTGTCGCGTCATCGCCGAAACAGTAGGTACATCTAATATTAAATTATATATTTAAATCATTTCAAAAACGTATTTGATTGGCATGTTTTTGTATTAATTGGTTATGATTGAAAACATTGAAAAATAAGTTTTACAGAAAAACTAACCAACATGGTTATTCATATTCGCAGAGTCTAGTTTATAATGTTAATAATGTACAAATGCTGTCATGCTGTAATGTCATCTGGTAGATAAGATCTGTCTACCAGGAAGAAATTCCACAAAATCAATTAATCAAATTTTGAAGGTACTAATTTCTAGTTTTATCTTAATATATGAATTAAAAGCTATATTTCATGATTTAAATATCCCAATGAATCATATCAAGTGGTATTTTGGGTGATACAAATTTACGTATGGGATACCTGCCACAGCATTGTACATAATATAATAACCGTTATTCAATTTGATTTATGGTTCGAGGTAGGAAATAAATATTTAATTACTTTGCAAACGTATAATTATATTTGTGAATTGTTTGACAATTTCTATTTATTAATGAAACAATATCCGCTTAGTTAAATTTCTCCGTCGATGGCTGGTAGCCGTCTGACAAATGTAATTACTCGAAATTATTTGAAATGTTTCAAGAGCTATTTTTATTTTCCCTTTGTAAAGCTATATTTTGATAATAAATATATTTTATTTATAATGAAAATGAATTAGTAACGAGAAGGATTTAAAGAAAGTTTTCCTCAGATGAGCAGAAATTTACTATTGAAAGGTAACATAAACATGAAATGTACGCGGAATGTTTAATATATAGTTTATAAAATAAACTAGATATTCTTTAAGCGATTAACATTAAGGATGAATGAGAAAATATACAATATATTACAATATGGTATGAAAATATACAATATATTACAATATGGTATTAAACAGTATAATATGGATCTACACGAGGCAAAACCTATGTAATATCTGAAGTATAGACATTATATTTTTGCTACTTAGCCCTGAGGCAAACTGGCGTGATATGATTATTTACAAAATTAATTTCAAATAAAATGTTGAATATATTGTTTTTTTTCACATTAAGATACACCAATACAATTTAGAGACTACATATCTATAACAAATACATTATGGACATTTGGTGACATTAAATAAATGTGTATGGAAAATGCACGCATTTTTAATGTTGAGAGGAGGGACAGTTTGAAATACAAAGCTTTGCGCCAAATAGTTTTAAATACAGAACTTTGCGCGAAATAGTTAAATGTGATAAAAAAGGGAAAGAGAGAGACAACATTAAATACAGAGCTGTGTGTGAAATACTTAAATATTATAAAGAATACAAAACTTCACACCAACTAGTAAAGTACGATAAATAAGAGATACAAAGATGAAAAATAAGATTAGTTTCTCATTAATTTAACATAGCGTTTACTTTGTGGCACATGATTATTACAGTTTTTTCAACAAACTAAACTTTCTACTATTTCTACACTACGAGATATTCGTCACTACTATAGTTTCAAGGGGTGCATTTCCAGTCTTCAGGGGGTGATAACTGAATTAAATACACTTTCGTGTCGACCTATTTAGGTAGAACAATGTGCCTTGTATGCAGGGGAGTGCAGTACATATAAGAAGAAAAGATGTGCATCACTAAAAATTCTGGGAAACAAGTATAAATTAAATAATCTATAATATGGATCGCGAACGTATATTTACGGATTTATTACAATTAGCGCCAACTGTGTACAAAAAGAAACTTTAATGGCTTAGGTCTAAAACTAGCACGACAACCCACCGCTGTAGCTATAGCGCTGGTAGCTATAATGCGTTGATTGTAGCTATTGAAATGAAACATTGAAAATTCCTTTCGGTTGATTCGTTTTGTATAAAGTCGTTATTTATGCTGTTTTTTAACAGAAAAACATTTGAAAGGCTTATAACTGCGTGCAAATCATTGAAGCGTCTACTTCCTCTTTTACTAATTCGTGAATTTTACTATCTTATTGTTTTTAACGTGTTGATTTCATGATCGTTCTTCGCAATTGGTGTACGAATTTGTTTTGGATTTCGGAAAAACAAAAAGCAATTAGCAGAACTATTTCCCATGTTAACCTTTAATAAAAATAATAATTTCCTTTAGTAACTACGTAAATGATTTTTAAACAATAAATAATATTCAAAGAAAGTGTTCTTAAAAACGTATATACTTTTTTTATGTTGATTTTTATATGGGTAAGAAGGTATTATTTTAAGTTAAAACTTAAACTTTATAAACAATATTAATGGTACTCTAAAATTACTAATAAATACATGGTATGGTCGTATAAACGACGGATTGATTTTGTTTGGCTAAACAAAAGTTCATAATCCTATGTGCAATATATATTATATTACATATATAATATATGATTGTATAATATCACTGGTAACAGCATAACCTAAAGCAATACCTACTGCATGCCACTGTTTGTATGTACAGTAGGGGTGATGTTATTTATTAGTATTGTCTCCGAAAAAAAGTGAAAAAAGTAAAAGTTTAGTTCATCCGAAACAAAACACGACAAGCTAGCCTAAAATATAATTTGGTACACAAGAACGTCAGAGGCTCGACGTTATGCGAACTTGGCTGAAGTAAGAATACATACATACTTGAAACACACAAAATTGCGTCGCAAACATCTCCATTCAGATTCAAAACAAATTTTAAGATCACTTTCAAGGTCGGGCAGCCGAGATTATTTAGGTCTTGTAAACATGAACATGGATATAGTCGAAAAGTTCGAAGATCGGATTAACTTATATTTATAATAAGGATTTTTTTAATTAATTATTTAAGTGGCAGAAAATTTTGTGGAATGTGCGAGGAAGATAAATAGGGGACTTTACAAATGTACATAAAATCATTAGTAAAAAAAAAAAATTTACACTTTATATTGAATTTATTTTACACGCTGTTTCAGAGATGTACAGATCTATGATACGCACGATAGAGTCAAGAGTTAGTAAATTAGTGTTATAAAGGTTTGGACATGTGGAACACACAAGTGAGGGGGAAATGATAAAGAATTTATTTTTTTGTATATGGTCTAATATAAACTAGATTAAAATCGATACGTTTCACATATTTAATAAGTTTAATTTTGAATCTATGTAGTTTCTCCTCCTTTCTTATGTTTTCTGGCATTTCATTAAAAATCTTCATGGCATTGTACATCATCAATTTCTAAGATTTTTTTGAATGGCAGTTTTGGTCTATCTTTTCCTTTTGTATGATGTTCGTGCTCAAGATCATTGATATGAAGCTAGTGTTGAAGGTATTACGATAGAGATGTATTTCTAAAGGACATTCTCAGGACAAAATAGTTCCTTAATCCAATAGAATATACATATATAGGTGAAAATCCAGTAATTGTGTGTTCTTGGACATATTCAAACACTGCTAATAATATTCTGTTCAAAAATAATGAAAAATATAAAATTGAAAATATTGATTTTTCAGGCGTATTCTGTTATAATGTATTAAAAAATATTTTACAGATAAAGAATAATGCTTTAAATAATTTGATTCTCATTATGATATATATGCTGTTTCAGGGAAACGAATTATAAAATTTAGTCCATAGATGGCGATAGTGTAGTGGTACTCGAAATGTTTCCACATATTGACATATATACAATATTCAACATTTTTATAGATATGGAGATTGGTCAATGGGTGAGAATGGTGAACGTTATATTTATATAAAGTGGTCACTTAAGCCGGCCGAAGACAGGTCGTAAGCCTTGTAATTACCCATACTTCCGTACATTTCAATTAAATATAATAAAAAATAGCTTCGTCTCTACGAGATATTTATTATTTGTTCAATACAATATTTTTGCTTCAAGTTTAACTAATTTTAGTAGCAACAATGTTCTACCGATAATGCAAATGCAATAATTATATATATTGTATTTTTTTAATAATTTTAAACTTCGTAGCTCGATATTTCAGTTTGATATTGTATCAAATTATTCCAAGAGAACAATTTAACGTTCATGAGTTATTTTCAAAATATTTTACGACTTCGGTACCCAATAACATATATTATTTATTTTATTCGTAAGCTAAAATCCATCCGCAAAATACTCGGTTCATTTTAAAATTTACCGCGTTGAAATATTTTAAATAAAATAAAAAAGGGAACATTATTTTCGAAGATACCGCATCAGCTTCAGAGTCGACAGTTCTTCGTCACAATAAGGAAGTGATGAAGTAAGCCAGACAGATCCCATTGTTTTATAACAATGGTCACGTGTTTTTAATACAATAGCCAAACATAGAAAAAGCAATTAAAATAATAACGCAAGGAAAAGTGAAATGTACATTTTTTACATTACAAAATAACACAATTAATTTTACTATTATTAATGTTTTACTTTTAACAAGCGTTACTATAATAAATAATTGTGTAACATATGGTTTTCTTTTGGCAATATTCGCACGACTTTTAATATAATAAAGCGAACGGCGCTTTGAATGGAATTATAGCTGATGGGAACTTGTCAACCGAGGCTAACGGCGGTTTTCAATTAGTTTAGCGGTTTACAATGGAGTCCTGGTACCGACACTGATGCATGGAAGTGAGGCCTGCAACTGACAGAAAAGGAACAAAAATAGACTGAATGCAGTAGAAATGAGATCACTTAGGTGTATATGTGGCAAATCCATTTATGACAGTAAAGAATGACGAAATATATCTAACGGGAATTTGTCAACCGAGGCAAGACTAGCGGTGCACAATGGAATCCTGGTACCGACACTGATGTATGGAAGTGAGGCCTGGAGCTGGCAGAAAAGGAACGAAAGTAGACTAAATGCAGTGGAAATGAGATCACTTAGGCGTACATGTGGCAAATCCATTTATGACAGTAAAGAATGAAGAAATAAGGAATGAATGTAAAGCTGATCTTAGTATAGTGAGTAAGATTAAGAAAAGATCACTTAAGTTGTTTAGTCACATGGAACAAATGAATGAGGAGAAAATGTTAAGAATTATATATGACGCAAGTGTTGATGGCACCAGAAATAGAGGACGTCCGCGAGAGACCAGGTAAACCAAATACTGGAAGATGGTCCTATCAGAAGCTACAATAACCGGAGAACTTATATGAGAATGAATTGTATTGACAGAAGAGTGTGGCGTTTTATCCTCTCTGCCAACCTCCGCGGAGAATCGCCATAATGGTAGGTAAGTAAGTAAAAATTTAAAAAGGAATTTCACAATTAAGCACGTGTTAATTCAGATAGTTATTTATTTTACTTAACCACTATACATCGAAGATTTTTCAATAACGACGATATTCTTCTTCCAGCCTTTTGACTTCTTTTTTGCTTTGTATTTAAAGCTTAAAGCTTTGTATTTAAGGCTTCTTTTTGAGTGAAGTTTTATATAACTTTTCTAGTTAATTATACAATACATCATTATATAAATACATCTTTATTAGTTATGTGATCAAGCACGGCCCTACCGGTAGCCATATGCAGGTATAGTAATGTCTTTCTTATTTTCTCCTCCAGAGCACAAATAATAGCATCGGTCCATGCACATAAGATATTTCATGCACATATCGCGTTCCAAAATTAGAGGGAATATAGATCGTGTCTCAGAAAGTGGTATTATGCATCTTGCACATGATATTCAGCGTATTGCAACTCGACGCCGACTTCGATAAAAGACGGTCCGTTAATAAGAAAAAACATTATTTTAATTCTTTCCTAATTTCTTCCAATGACATCTGTTAATGCTTATGATTTTGCATCATACATAATAATTGAAAATATTTCACATTGAATACTTCATTTTAATGAAACGTGTTCTAGTTTAATCGATCTTTATAACATATTATTGAATCGCCGGTCGCATGTGAACGTGACATACGTAGATATAACTACCTATTATCTCTCTCCCCATACCCAGAGCACGATCTTTTCTGCCGTTTATTATATATGGTTTTGGACGAGTTAAATATATATGACAACGTTTACCATCAAAGTGCGTTGACTGCTGCTAAGTTCTTCCTGCCGAGTGGGAACGGATTATTGGCTGGTGAATTATCATCCTACTGTGAGGGACTGATAGTATACTGTACGTTTTGCTATTGTGCTTATGTGTTACGCTTCGCGCCATCAACGAAGTGCGAGTTCAAGAATACTTCGTACTGTGCAACGGAGTACTTGTTCTGAATCCAGGAGACCTATGGCTCTAAAAGGAAGAAGAAATCCAGGTACCTAAAGAAGCAATCCAGGTGGGTCTTGTTTGGTTCTTTGAGCTCCCTTGTTCTTAATCCTTTCCTTTTTCCTAAATTCCTTCAATCCGTCTCCTTCCCCCGTAAAACCCACTTTTTAAGCGCACGGTCTTTTTGGGTCCGTCGGCCGGAGATTGAGCGCACACTATTCTTATGAGCAGTTCCAGTCATTGCAGTCAGGATTTCCTATCGATGTGTATATTCATGACATGCTTGTTTTAGAATCATTTCATATCTAGTTCATATTTAAAGATAGTTATGTTTATTTTCCCATTAATATCTGTAAACCTTCCGCGCTACTCGCTAACGATACTGTACTGACATTTACATGTATTGAATACATTCTGAGGACGAGAACATATTAGCAGTGGAACGATAGAAGGAAGCAGAGAGGAAAATATTAATTAGCCAGCTGCTGGAATGGAGCACATGCACGCGAAAAAAAATAGACGCAGAATAGAGATTACTCGATTATTAGTAATAGAAGGTTAAGATGTGATCGGTAACCCGCCCCCAATGTCAAGTGTTCCGAGTCTTTATTATGATGTGTATTGTATTTTAGTACTGCGTAATATGATTGCAGATAGTAATGGCAGAATAGGTAATATTATAGAAATGAAAAGAAATACTCACTATTTACACTGAATTTATTCAAAGTCAAATTATTGAAGTTTGAATCTACTTATTAATTAAACGCGATGCTATTCGAGTGAGGAAGTGCTAAATTCGCCACGCGACGAACGTATGATGCTGCTGGCTGCGTTCATGTACGCCGTTCTTTACTTAAGATACTTACTGTAAGATTAATAAATAGAGAACAACGACAAGCGAAGGTCCCTTAAAAAAGGTTTTGTCAGCCTTGTTATAAGCTGATCTGTCTGTGTCTATATACATATGTGTGTAACTTTGTAGGTCTTCCATGCAAGGCAAATGTCTGAGATATTACAATCGCCTCTCCTTTAACAAAACTATCGCTGACTATTACATCTGGGTGCAGATTAGTTGCTGACTTTGTCTCGCCGTGACACACCAATGACACGTCGCAAATAACGCAAGAAGAAGTACACATATTATTCTATATATATATGTATATAATATAGAAAGTAAACACAGAACTAGAGAAAACATGTAATAATAAAGGCATACTGAATTTTAAGGGTCTCAATAGGAGTCGTTTTTAGAGTAATTTAAAAATAATGATCTTCAGCAATGCTGTTTCACATTTTTATAGAAATATCATATTACGATTGTGAGTTAGATTCTAGAAAATTTATTTTAAAAAAATGTTATTTTTAAGCAATCAAACAATGTAAAATAGCGTTTATGTATATAAAAGGCGGTAAACAACGGTGACCTGTTTACACATTATGTAAAAATGTTTTACAAAACTATTCATGTTTCTCCATATTTTGACATTACTAATAAATATTATTATTTTATCTTGAATATCCATTTAATAAAATATTTTGTATGATCTCAATGTGTTTATTTGTATTATTTATTAATATTCTTTAAATTCGATTACTTTTAGTGACATAGTATGTATATACTTTCGTTTATTTTCTTCAAACTCATTTAATGTTTTTATATTTGCTTATATATAGTTTTAATATTTTTTATACTTGGCACAAAATGTACTAAACGCTTTAGGTGAGCTGGATACAGAGTGGCACCTGTCGGATTAACTCCAAACTAGCAACGTATGACGTCTGCCGCACGCATCATCTCTACCAGACTCTACCGAGATGACAGCTTTCACTGTAAATCTCCGCCTCGTTCGTAATTTATAATTTAATTGTAACATATTTTGAATAAATCAAGTATTCTCATGTAAGTACTCTTTTGCTCATGCTCACGCCATTCTCATCCATTTTTCCCCAGCTAACTAAAGACGCGAGCGACATATCCTATATCCTGATTGCTCGCCAGACGATAAGTTCCGCTCCACTACGGCGAGCCACTGACTTACATCCATTACTAAATAAACGACTCTACACAAGCTGCGCATTTCTGTTCCTTCAACAAAAGAATCTATAACTTCATTCCTCACTGTAAGACAAGTTGAATTCAGAAATATATGAACACGAATGGTGATCAAAAGTGTGGAGGCGGATCATCACACATCATGAACACATTTCACGATCATCATAACATACCTCCATAAAGTTTTATTTCAACGAGTCGAGTTAAAATAAACCAAAAAATTTACAAATAACGAAGCTGGACATGCTATTTTTCAAATTTCGAACCTCTCAAAAAAGATATACGTATGACCTCGTTTTTCATAAGATTGTCAATGAGAAAATAGATTCCTCAGATCTAGTCTCTGCGATAAGTATTTTTGTACCTAACAGAACATTGCGAAACTTAGACCAGTTCTCAGTCAATGATTACAACACCGATCTGGGCTTCTTTTCTATTATACCAAGAATTATACGATGCTACATAATTGATTCCAAATTAATCCTCAGATATTTTTAGTGTTTCATTTAAACTAAACATCAACCAAATAGGACCGTTTTGACCTGCTCAATTAACTTTTGTAATAAATGTATAAGAACAAATTATATTACATTATTAATAGAATCGGCGTTAACTTTGTAGAGTTTCATCACAATGGATGGATATAAATGAAACAATGTTATTACTCTTCTTGAGTTCATTAGCACTACTTGAGTTTAAACTTTTAATACTTCACCTATCGATGAGAGTTACTGTTTCCCTCGAAACTCGAGTAGTTCTAATAAACTCAAGTTGAGTAATAACATTAGTTTATTTATATCCATTCGCAAATTAGATTAATCATTTATAAAAATGCAAAGAAAAAATATATAGTTACGAACAGGATTCGAACCCGGAACTTTTTCTTAGGGAGGAATGTTTTTGAGATTCACGGCAAACAATGGTCGATAGCTTATAATAGGAAATAATAGTAATCTCACTAAAATAGAAGGAACACATAACACATATAAAGTCGAAAATTTGACATAAAATTTGGTTTAAAATAGCATAATTGGTAACTCATTCTCTCGACAAGATAAAGTTTTATGTTTGAGTCCCGTTGGTGACTTTTTTAATAGATAGATTTCTAAGTGATTCATTTAATTTGTTTTAAATATCAATGAACTATGTGAAAAAATTGTAATTTTACGATATACCTAAATATGATTTCATTAAAAAATATATATTTATACAATATATGTCAATATTGTTTTCTACACACATAATATAATAGATATTCGCGTAGTGTGTGATATAATTCGACGCGTCGTAAAAATAACAAACACCAACAAAAAAAACTAACAAAAAAACTCGCTGTTGAGGTTTCGCTGGGCAGAGACAGTGATTGTTATATTATGATCCTCAACTCTTCAAAGTTTGAGAGATGTGTGAGTTTGAGAAAATCTATCATTTTTCCTTATATATAAACGATTTAAACAGAAAAAAAATAACAGAAAAATGTTTGATACTCGAAGTGAAGTACACTACCTACCACCGGCTTAGCGAAGTACCCCAAGAGCTAGACAAGTACACAGTTATCTACTTATGGATCAACCCATACATGCAGCTGTCTTTCCGAAGCCAGATAAGGAGGAAGTCCGAGGTGCAATCAAAAGGATCACAACACGCTAAAATGTAAATATTTTAATAAATTATTATATTTTATAAACATTCAAAAAATATTATTGACTGAATGTGTTGAGCATTTTCAATGACAAATTAAATCACAATATACAAAACATCTTCATAATTCTGACGTAGAGCATATCCTCAAAGGCAACTGTCTTACGCAAATATGAACGCGACCGAAAAATTGACGGGGAGTATACTGTGTGCATTCGGTTTTTCGCTACTGTGCATTCCGATTAGCACATCTTGCTATTACGATTGTTATGTCATACTTCGCACCATCAACGAAGTGTATAAACAAGAGTACTTCTTCAAGAGTATGTGTTCTGAAGCCAGAAGACTTCTGGCTTCAGTGAAGAAAAATCCAGATACCTAAAGAAGCATGTCAAAGATGGGTCATCTTTCTTTCTGGTTATGGTTGGTTCTTCAGCCCCCTGTTCCCTCTTCTTGTTTGTCTCCCAAATTTATTTCACCCTTCCTGTATGTCGTTTCTCCACCCTCTTGTTTAGACAGCTACTATAACGAGACAAAAGTCGAGCAAAGCAACCAGAATTAGGCTGATTTGATGATATATACTGCATCCCACTAAAAAAATTATATATTTTTTAACTTAATTGAAAGTTATTTGTAATCAGTGTATTATATTATGTATTGTATGGATGGATATAAATGAAACAATGTTATTACTCTACTTGAGTTTATTATCACTACTCGAGTTTTGAGAGGAAAAGTAACTCTCATCGACAAGTGAAGTATTAAACTAAAACGCCTCTCGAAACTCAAATGGTGCTAATAAACTCAAAAAGAGTTGTAACATTGTTTTATTTATATCCATCCATTATGCGGAAACTCTACAAAGTTAACGTCGATTCTATCAATAATAGCTTATTTTTATTTGTTCTATTTTAGACTAATTTTATTATTAGCGAAATCATTCAGCTAATTAGGTTAATATTATTGAGACAGGGACATTAAAATCTTCACGAACTGCGAAGCTTTCTTTTCGGTCATTCCTCGTGTGTGCTGTCAGCTGTCACCGATTGACTAACAAGCTTAGCTTTTGAAATTCGAACAACTAATAAATTGTATAGATCATGAATAAAAATTTCCCTCCGTCCTAATACTGAGCGTAATCCAATCTTGTATATGCTTTTATATTATTAAATAAGTGATGATATCATTTTTTTTTTTTTAAACAGATAACGTATTGGTTACTTTGTGATGACACCATGCAGATAATTGTATAACGTACGTATAATGTTACAAACTGATTAGTGATTGAACAATGGCTTATTTATTTATCTTTTTCTTAAGTTTCACCTGTTAGCAGCTTACGAATACTTCATATATAAAACTAATGTTTATAAACTTTACACTGTACCTCAATTTGCAAAGTTATATATGCAAAAGTTCTCTCTAATACGTTTTACAAGTTTGACGTTCCTGTATTCATGAGCGATGTGTTTGTTAATCTATTCTATAAAGCGCTTAATGTATATTAATAATGTTACAATTTTATATGGTAGATGGCGTTTTATTTGGGTTTCTAATTTGATTCCACGGTGAAAAGGGTCGGTTTATATTTTTTAATGGTAATAGGTCATTCCAAATTAATACTAAACGTGTCGCATTAAAATATTTATATTTATCTTTTGTTAGTCGGCATTACTTAACCAGTTAAATTTGAAAAACTAAACTAGGTACCACATTTGATAATATATAATTAGTGAATATCCGTTCTGATGAACATACCGTATCAAAATGAAAGTGGTTTATACAAAGTTAGATATTTTCTAAATTAATAACATAATATATTCCAATAAAAAAATTCTGATGTTTTAAATAAAATACATTATTATTTGGTTTACACGACTATTATGTTCTGAAGATAAATTTTTTTCAAAATAATAAACAAATAAGTTAAAAAATTTAAAATTGGAAATGCAACTGTATGTAATATTTCTGATATAATATTTTATAGATATGTAAATATTATTGTTATTAACGCTTTGACGTTATTTATCAAGAAGTATTTATGATGTTTAATTATTTTAATTAGCCTGAAAGAAGCTTCACTTAAACGACGAGTTTTAATGATTAGTTATGTAATTCTTTCTAATAAAACAATCGCATTTAGTATTAGTTAAGTTCGAAAGATAATAAAATAAAAATTCACAATTTTTAGTATAATATCATCATGAATACTTTTACGTATCTGCGTGAATACATAGTATTAAAAAATTGAAAACATTAATGCCGATATCTTTTCGAAGCCTTTGTGCTTTCCGTAATTCACTTTCGGTGAATATTCATATCTTATCGAGATTTTTGAAAGACGATGTCTACAATATTCGTTATTCATACAAGTATGTGTATACAATAATTGAAGTTGGAAACCACTTAACGAAGGAAGAGATGGTGGCTTTAGTACGGAAAAATTCAACATCACACAAAGCTTTTAAAAAATATTTGTGTGCATAAAAATATCCGATTGTTTCTGTATGACGTGACACCATTTTTAAAAAGTTTGCAATTTTCAAATGGTGGGTAATTTAGTAAATATATATTCACTGGGTAAAATAGTGTAAACAATATTTAAAAGTAAGATGAAAATGTGTATATATTAGAAACTGAGATACGTAAATGAACTGAAACATAATAATTTCATTAGAAATGTTTTTTATAAAATTAGATTACCTTTCAGAAAGCAAGGTTAAATATGCATTTAATAAAAACATTTTTTTTTAAATTTTTTAGTTTTAAATTAATTTTTTTAACATCTCATAAATAAATTAACTAATTATATAAATAATTAAAAATAAATTAGGTTATTGAAAATATTTAAAAAAAAAAACACATATTTTATGTTTAGGGAAAAGGTGAATGTTTATGTCAGAATATGAATCAAAAGGTGATATGTGTGAACGCTGAGGACCTATTTCTCCCAGCACTTGCGTGTTCATTTGAGGATGATCGCCGAGTGTGCGTGTGGATGTGTGCGTGAATGTGTGGCTAGAGCGGGTTGAACAATAAAAATTACTTACAATTGATAGTTGTTTATTGCTGATTGATGCATACGTACAGATTAAATATATGTAGTGAAAACGTGAAGCGTCTGTTGGAGAACTGATCAGGAAGCCGGCTGAGAGAGAATTGAATCGAAATGTTCGGCATGCTGGACGGCTGCCCGCTTACATTATTGCTCTCAATGCAAGTACATGCGAGATTATGTGGCTAATACAAGCTTATTTTACCAGGTATTTGTGGAGGCGTTGGACCTCATGTAATATTCTTAGTTATCTTTGCTGTGATTATTTTAAAAGAGACTGAATACTGTTACTCTTGACGTCAGTCAGGACGCAACTCTGTTGCAAGGCAACACACCTCGTATTGCAAAACGAACAAATTAATATAATCATCACTCAGATTTTTGCTCTGAACTTCGTTAAATCTGAATCTTTTGTTCACTGTTGTAGTTGAATTTATTGTGGCTTATTGTTGTTAGATTTTTTGTGGCTTGCTGTGGTTGTATTTGTTGCAGGATTTAAATATTCGTGCGTCGTGCTGTCCAAGTAATACGTAATATTCTTCTCCAGGAATAAATTTCGAAGGTATCTATATTACGCTACTCGCTATTGCGGACTATCCAAGTTTCCTGCACACATTGAAATTGGAACGATAAGAGTGTGAAGTGTAAACGAACATAATTTTAATTAAATAATAAAATAAAACACTTCGTTTAAACCACTATTTATTAAAAATTCAGCATGGGTTCTTAAGGAAAAAAAGTATACTAAAATTTAAAACGCAACTATTGATAAAAACAAAACTATAAAAGTATAAATGGTGGATAACTAATTAGGAATTACCTACCATGAAAACAAATTTAAAGGGTGACAATTTGTTTTCATAGTCGTTCCTAATTAGTTCCTACAGTATCTTCCCATAGGTATCGTAACATGTTGATTTATCAATAAATAGTGATTTAAATAAAGTGTTTTATATCTCATTATTTATACTTAATACACAGTTCATAATTTTTAGTACAATGTAAAAAATCTGCGATAATTAATATTTGCTTACGTATTCTTTATTTTAAAACTACAGACATGATCATCAGTAAAAAAAATACAATCTTTAATTACATTTCGCCAGAAACATCAGTATTACCAGTGGTGTTCACTCGGTATATCGGCATTCTCGGCAAACTAAGCAGTTATACGATGGCTAAGGAAGGAAGCACACGTGTGTCGCGTCATCACCGAAACAGTAGGTACATATAATATTAAATTACATATTTAAAACATTTAAAAAACATATCTGATTGGCATGTTTTTGTATTAATTGGTTAAGTAAGGCAGACGGCTTACTTTTTTTTTAAACATTGATAAATAGGTTTTACGGAAAAACTAGCCAATATTTTTATACATTTTCGCAGAGCCTAGTTTATAATGTATAAATGTGTCACCTGATAGATAAAGTCTGTCTACTGAGCAGAAATTCCACACGTTTCTAGTTTTATCAATAATATATGAATATCAAGTGGAATTTTGGGTGATACACATTTACGTATGGGATACCTGCCATAGCATTGTATATATATATATAACATAATAACCGTTATTCAATCTTATAATTTATATAATACGTGGCCACAAAGTAATTTTGCTAATATTAAAGAAATAATTTTAACCGCTCGCTTGATACCACTGCCTTTTAAATGTTTTCGTTAGTTCGTTCATTCCAACTTTAGTTAGTTGTAAGCGTCTTTAAATACATGTTTTATTTCCAAACTAAAATGATTTCTGAAGAATGTATAAAACAAACTGCGATATTGTGCTAGCTGCACTTATGAAGCAACCAATAATCATAAAATATCACATAGGAGATAAGTGGTAACTACATCACATATCAATATAATACATTGAACATACTTCTTATTCTAGTTGAATAACCATAGGTACTATCCCAAAACGTATCCACTAGTTTACTATTCAACCTGGTCACAGATGTTGTTGATCCACCGAGTGAAAGTGTCGCCACCAGCTGATTCGCTTACTCATTATAATTACCTTATCGTGTACTGAATAAAATATTACCTTTATCATTTTCATTATTTCTTCGAGGCTATTTGTTATCAAAACTCTAAACAACGCAAGGCAGGTTTATAGAATTAAGAGCTGTAGTCGCGGGTGGGCCGTAATATAAAATAATGTTATTATGGAATTTTAGTATATTTGAAGATAACAAGAAATAAATATATAGTAAAAATAAATTTTATGCATATCTATGACATGTCTGACACATATGGCATATTTTTTTTTATATTGTTTCTTTTAAAATGTTCCCCGCTTCAATTAATTGAAAAGTAAATTGTTCTCCTTTTTCATTTTTACATCTGGTAAACCAGTAGCGTGGCGGTGCATCGAGGGCCACGTTATATAGAAGCTCAAAAAATACACACGCAACAATCCATTTGCTTTCATATTTTAGCTAATATCAATTTATTTTCCGGCTTCAATGTAAATTTTAATTTTATAAAATAGTTTTTCACAAGTATTTAGAAGACAAGTGGAAATATTATCGACGTATTACAGTAACAGTATCCCACTACTGCTAATGTCGGTTTAGGAATCAGACAATCGCCGTAAAGTAAAAATTAAATATTATGACAAAAGTGACTAATTTTGTTCTTGGATAAACCACACAGTACTAAAATTCGTACACAATATTTATATAGAGGATGTTTCTTCCATTCTGCATTGAATTTTTATAGTAACGTCACTGCTGGTAACATTGTGTGTTGAAAAAAAAAATGACAAAAATTCAGAAGAACAAAAAATATTTTTAAATTACGAGTTTTTTCTGAAATCATAAGAAATTATTTGATTGTATCAAAAGTCAGCCGAATAGTACATAAAGATTGAGAAAGATTCACATGGATGATTCAATTATATGGAACGGATGAATTAGGTCGTCCGCAAAAGACTTGGCACAACTAGGTAAACCAGATACTGGAGGATGGTCTTCTTAGAAGCCTCAATAATCGGCGAGCTTATATGAGAAGATGTATGAATGTAGATGAGGCGAGAATTGTGTGTGGCGCGCAGAAGACTGTGGCGCGCAGAAGACTGTGGCGCTTTATTCTCTTTGCCTACCCCTGCGGGCGTGATGGTAAGTTAGTTAGTTAGTTAGTTAATTAAGTAATCTGATCAGATTATAAAATAAATTATTGATGAAAATTGCAAATGGATAGTAATTAAATTTAAGTGACATTTCTTTGTTTATTGTTAGTTGAAGTACCCGGCGTTCCCCAGGCTATACGCAGAGTGACGAGGCTTCATTTAGGGAGATGAGGGTGATTTTTCCGATGTAGATAGTAATTTTCCTCTTATTTTGAAGGTCAAGTGTGCAAAATTTCATGAAGCCCGGAATAAAACTGTAGATTTGCATAAAAAACAAACAAACCAACACACTCTTCTTTATATATATATATATATGTGTATTGTAATTTGCGTTACTCAATAAAAATTGTTAGAAAAGAAAAATAGTTTTGCGTCAAGTATATATAATAATAATAGCTTTATTTTGTTAAATATATGTACAAATCAAATTTTTATGTTTGGCACACCATTGCGTCCAGTTTTAATGCCAAATATTTGGTTGGCCGCGATCACGTCGAGAAAATTAATGATTTATTCGGTGGAGACACGTGCGGCCTACTGCGATTGACGTAATGAAGGAATTTCCACTTAAATAAACATTATCAAAGTTCGGCTGCGACCCGCGAAGACGAATCGGAGGCGAGAAATGTATTTTCGCGGGGAAACCACAATAAAAGCCTTCACCCCGCCGCGCGCAACCTGTAACACTTGAATAAACATCTCCGCTTGCAGGCTGCCGGCACAAGGTCGCCGAGACCCGGCAACGATCTAACATTACATATCATTCATATTCGCGTTCTGTACGGAAATATTCGCAAACCTTGCTAAAGGATTCATTTAGTCTAATTGCCGTAGTATGTAAAGATAGGGGCGTGCACTACGTACAAGCAAAAAAGCTGTGCATTATTAAAGATTTTAGGAAACTAATTTAATATAATTTAAACAATCCTTATCTTCTAAAAAGACCCCATAAAATTCTAGCCGTCAGTAAATAGATTAGTGTAACCCATGGCTAGAGATAATTGACTTATTAGCTCGCATCTAATTTGTTCATTTAATCTGCTTATACTAAACTAAATATTTTCCTACTAAAGCTGTGGATAAGTTTACGTATACCAATTTTCCGCAGTTTTCAAATAATTTTTTTCTTACTGTGTTCTGTGAAAAATTTAAAAAATTCATCGTCTGAAAGAGAATAATACTATATGTTAAGCGAAATCGAAATTAAAGAATGGTATGAAGCAATAAAAGATCTCATAATGGATAGATATAAATGAAAAAATGTTATTACTCTACTTTGTATATTAGCACTACTCGAGTTTCGAGAGGAACAGTAACTCTCATCGACAGGTGAAGTTTAAAACTAACTACACATAAATATAGGAGACAAGGCTTAGGTGGTAGACATACAAGTAATTAGGTACTGACAGATGGAGGAGGAGTGGGTGGAGTTACTGGTGAACGGTGGAGAGGTTGTTGTAACGGGAATATTGAGAGAAAATGTATTATTGTTTAACAAATTAATACTCGAGTTCAAATTTCTTCTTATTTCTAAACATTCAAAATTATTCATTCTATTACTTAAATTATTATTTAAAAGCATGTAATAATATTTTTCTGCCAATCCTTGCGAATAACGGAGTAAGATATGATTAATTTAAATTTTATTTTTTCATCCACTACGATGAAACTCTACAAAGTTTCCATAAATAAGTTTGCCGATTCCATAAATAATTGAAAAAAATAGTTTTTAAGATCACTGGTTGTGATTTCAATCTTGCAGGGTGATCGGGAGCATTGAATGGGTGCCTGGAAACCCTACGTTTGTACCTAAGTGTTTTGCTCACACTCACTTGGTAGACAAGGTGGTTTCCTTAGAATGAGTTGCGTGAGAGGGCGGGTAGAAGTTTACTGTTAATTTTTGCAATTGCTAACATTATGTGAGCGTCCGATTGTATTAATGTCATATAGCTTTTAACATAGAATATATTTATTCACCGAGTACCTCTCTGAAATTTGTCACCAAAACAGTGTTAAAAATAGCACATAAGAAAAATTCGTAATATTTTAATGGAGCCATATCTAAGAACAGACTAGAAAAGATAAATAGGAAGAAACCCCTATTGATTGGACGGACCGAGTGGAAAAGGAACAGGCGAAATCTCTGGCGACAGCACTCACATCTGCGAGATACCGAGAAAAATTGAGTCAAGAGGGCGGGAGTTTATGAAGATCTCGTAGTACTGAATGTCTGGAATAAGTAGATGAGTTTGTGTATTTGATGGAAACGGAAAGACTAAAAAAGATGTCGCAAGGAGAGTGACTGCATGTGATAAAGTGAACAGAATGCAATATTTTTTAATGGGAACTTTATCCAACCAAACAACACTAACGGTACACAATGAAGTCTAGGTACCGACACTGATGTATGAAAGTAAAGCCTGGCTGAAGATCACTTAGGCACATATATGTATGGCAAATCCTTTTATGATTAAAGAACAAAGAAGTCATGAGAGAATATAAAAGCCAATCTTAGGCTAGTGAATAAGATTTACAAAGGGTCACTTAAGTGGTTTTATCATATGGAACGAATGAACGCAATTGTTGATGGCATAAGAAATAGAGGAAGACTTGACCAAGTAGACTGGAAGATGATCGTGCTAGAAGCCTCAATAATCGACGAGCTTGTATGAGAAGATGTAGGAATGCGGATGAGGCAAGAATTGCGTGTGAGGATAGAAGAGTGTGGCGCTATATTCTATCTGCCTATCCTCACGGAGAAACGGAGTGAAGGTAAATTATTTTAGTAGCACTGCAGGGTTATCCAACAAGCGTGCTAAAACTTTAAAATGGAATTATTTTTTTAAAATCCAGTACGATATTAATGATATTTTTTTTATAGATAATTCGATGCCGTTAACAATGGAATATAATTTCATTTAAATGTGTACCACGACTACGTTCGACATAATGCATTCTTCGGATCTAATTTTCAGCTACTCTTTCATATAAATCTAGTACAAGACTAATCAGTAAACCTGAGACGCAATCACTTGGTTTTAATTCTTGCACTAGCTAGCTTTTGTAGGGTACCTTTACGCATAATACGCCTTGTTGTGCCATATGATACGCCCAAATGTTGTGAACGGCAAGAAAACGATAACTCGGAGCGTTTCTTACACTTTTATTTACAGCAGTAATATTGTCTTCACTCTGGGAATTTATTTGTCTTACCGGCGTCCACACATTGTGTAAAAAATAATTGTTTTCAAACCTTTTCACAATTTAACAAATACCTTGCTTAGATGGATGTTACGTCGACCATATAATTCACGAAGTGCATGTTAAGTTTGCCGAATCGACGACTGATTTTGATACGTTTCAATATTTTGTAAACGTTGTTCTAAATGTGTAACGATGATAAAATGGCAGACTATACTGAATAAAAATAACAATAACAGTTGTCAAAATATTAGTAAACATGGATACTATCCTTATCACATTTATTGGATAACCCTGCACCTAAACTTACATTTCATATTTATAAATAATCTAATCTAATTTGGAATTTAATAAAAGTACGACGCAGTTACTCGTTAATTTATTTATTAACAATTAATAATGATTAAAACCCAAAGTAATTGATTAATAATTAGTTCGACAGTCAATTTAAAATAACGCTCGTGAAACGTTTCGGCGCCGGGCGGCTACCGAATTACAATTCCGATACAGCCCTGTATATTTTCCTCGAAATATTTTCCATTTTGTGTATTTGCTAGTAAACAACTCAACGGGAGTTTTGCGAGAACTCAAAGGCTGGTTAATTGTTTGTCGAACAAATTTGTCACTTTGAAATGGGAATTAATTTACAACTCCTAAAATCTGTAAAATATTCCCTAATTTTGACGACTTTGTTTTAGAAATTTTCCGGCATAGGCCACGGCAACGCGCCCGAAAAGGACACCGTTTTCAACAAATAATTTTGACAATTAGATTCAAATAGAAGACAATTTCGTCAAAAAATACATTACGCTAGGGAAATATGCGAACGGAAGAAGGCTGATGCAATTACTGAGAATAGGAGGACGAGGAAAGAAAAGGAGGAAGATCCGTACCTGTGCACAACATGTGGAAGGGTTTACGGTTCGAGAATAGAGCTCCTCAGTCACGGTCATACTCATCCTCGTAACGAGGGACCACCGAAAAAGAAGAAGACTTACCAAGGGCTTCCCAAATGGAAGACATCAGGAAGAAGAACCTAAATACAAAACCGTAAACTAGCGGTAAAGATCAATCCACATCGGTAGGTTCAATCTTTTCTCCATATGAAATGCAATATAAAAAAGTAAACGACACGGAATTGACTATACGCAGCGTATGTTACGGAATATTAAATTGTTTGATATGAAAATATCCGGGGTATCCTGCTGTAGGTTTTTAGTGGCAATTAAGATCCCATCGCCGACATCACTATCAGGGCCAAGAATTGCTTATTTGTATATTTTTTGTTGGTTTTTAATTTTGACACATGAAGAAGACCTTACAAACGACACTTTGGTCTGCCTGGTAAGACACTCGCCAGCAGGAGATCTCGGGTTAGATCCTCATCTTGGAAGACCAGCAAATTAATACGACATTTATTCGATGCACGTGCGTATTTAACGACACAGTTTATTTACGATTATCATTTAGGGCAAGAAAAACAATACTTTGAATGGTAATGTTTTACATGGAAATGTTTATATTTCACATAAAAAAAGACTATTTGATCCGCAACACGGTGAACCCTTAAATATTCCGATGAGGAAGGGCAAGAGGGTTTATATTTACAATATTTTTTGTAAGAAACCGGCGACATATCCATCATGCGTGAATAAAATAATGAAGTGGGCACCAATCGTAAATTTTACAACCTCGTACACATTACGACCACTGAGGTACCCCACTGAGTTGCCCATTAACCCTTTAGACGAACGGACATGAACAAAACAAATATTCAAAACGTACACGTCACATTTTGTTTGAGGTTACGGTTTTTTCGACCGGAAGCTGACCTAACAGAATAAATATGCACACTAACATATTTTGGGTGCTGAAAGAGTGATTTTTATGTTACACTATAACCCGTTTTATGTTTGGATGCGATCTATTTCATCAATAAATATATTGTATGAAATGACAGTATAAGTAAATAGGAATATAAAAAACAAAAAAAAACGTTTAAATACACATTATTTTTCCATATTTTCCACATTTTATTTTAATTGCAATATTTATTTTGAACAATGTACATAATAGTACTATTGACATGCTTGTTGATCTAGTCGAAGAATTTGACTGAATGGTAAGAAAAATGGCGCCGGAACTCACATCTTATTAATCTTTTATTAAAAAAGTTATATATTCAGTTCTTAACATAAACTTTTATATTTAAGGTAAATTTTCATAGTAAATTCCAAAGTTTTGTCCAATTTTCGTCCGACAAATCTTCTAGATTGTTAGTTTTTAAAACTTGAAAAAGGTACCGAAACGCCGTTCCGCTCTGATGGCAAGCATGTATTATATAATCGAGCGAATATTAACCATCTACAAATCAATTTTGTAACATTATACCTACCAAATGTATAATAAAACAATTTCCTTTAATTTTGAGGGTTATAAAATTAAGTAATAAAAAAATAGTAATCTTAAAAAAACGACCCAATTGATCTATATTAACTATACTTCACTTTAGAGTAGCTTGTTGGTCTAGTGGTTAAGACACCCCGCCTAGTGATCTAGTAGTCGTGGATTTGAGCCTCAGGAGATCAAAAAGCTAGTCCTATTTTCACACCACAAACGTTCGACTTAGTTTGAAAATAGTATCTAAAAATATTGATTATACCTATTCCGTATATATGAATTACTTGATATTATATATGTATGAATTTAATTATCTTAGTTCTCCTGGAACGAGACTTGAACTGGATATCACTAAGAATGTCTTTACTAGACCAATTTGTGTATTTGACGACCAGTCCAATTTGACTACTCATCAAATACTGAAGCGGCGCAAAACAGGGAAATATGAAATCGCCTTGAGATTGTCTCGATTGTCAAAACTTTAGGCCCCCGACCCTCCTAGAACAAGGGGATGAAAATGATGACGATGATAATATACCTATCATTCATCATTATCATTTGCCGCTACGGGTCATCTGGCCCCAAAGTCGACTGCACAAATACGAACCCATAAAGTATCTTGCGTCTGTATTCACTGCATCACCATCTTGTTCTTGAGTCTAGTGGTCAAATTCCTGATCAAGTGGCCTAGTGGTCAAATTCCAGCTAGGGTACCCTTTTGGAATGTCCTAGAATTGTTCCCTATTACAGCATGGCCAGCCCAGTATCATCGATCTCACAGCAATCAGCGCTTATCTTCAGTCTTAATATCATCGGGCTGTTAGAACGTCGTGTAAAACACTGATTTGGTGGAAACGCGCCACTGGTTGTTGACCTTAATGAGTCGTATCATATCACTTCTGAACGTAAATATATTATATATAAAATATTAATTTTCGCCTTCTCAAATAGACAGACGATAAATTATATTAAAGTATTAGTAATCTTAATTACATTTTAAAGACCTAGCAATACCTAGCGACGAAATGATAAATTGACATGTTAATAAATAATTAGTATTTTAAAAACAATCATTAGCTGTTCTTGTAGAATCAGAAAAAATCACATATTTTTTTATAATAGAATTTCTACCACTAAATAGGCAATATCATCGTTACATACGATTCTTTTCGGGTAGGTAAGGTTTTATTCATTCTTTTTTTTTAAATAAAGATGTGTACACTGAGTACATGTCACATCAATATTCTTACGATAAATAGGAAGTTTGTCCTATATTAATAGTACAAGCGTTAAGTTCCAGAAGTCTAGGGTTTCCTGGAATGAGACTCGAATCCCCAATAACTAGATCACTAGGCCAGCATCTTAATCACTAGACCAACAAGCTACTCAGCTCACTCGAAGAGCTGTTCCCATTGTTTGATTTTTTTGGCATATTTATTTTATTTTAAATAAATAAAAATAATCTCTTTTCATTTTACTTTATTTTGCGCATTAACAATAATGTACGTAAATATTCCGTATAGGGATTGGAGCAACCAGGAGGAGAGGAAAAGGTGATTTCATTTTGTATAGGAGCCTAAAGAAAAACTATGCAAAATGTGAAACGAATGGAATTCTCTATAATACTTATTTATATTGGGTGGTCAGGGGGAAGTGCAGGGACCAATGTTTTTGAAGGGTCCTAAAGGTACGCCAATTATGCAATATTTGGTTTAAATCAGTGTCAGATTGTAAAGGGAAAACATTCAAATTTATTTTGTTTTGAAATTCTACATAATACATATATCAAATCACTTCGATAGAACTAAGCGTTTACGCCAGAAAAAAATAACTACCTTGCTAGTCTCCCGATACGATAATCGATCCCCCAACCTCCCAGTCGTTAAACGAGTTAGACTAAACAAGTTAGTCTGCGTGGGATATGTATTGTACCCTTCTGGGTGTTTTTGAAATAAACTATTGTAAGACAAATAACTGTGAAATTTTTAAAGTTGAGAAATTCAAAACAAGTTCAATCTACAAAACTGATTTATTTTTATTTATTCAAGTCTTCTACAGACAATTGACGAAGTTTAATTATTTTGTTTTTACGCCTGTACACGACATGACTTACTTAAATATTCACTTCTTGGTATCTATATGTATTTTATGATAATTCAATTTCTCATGTAAGTACACCTTGATCGTAATTTATCACGATCGTAATTCTATCGAGTCAATGAAACAAGTCTTCTAGGGCAAGTTCAAAACGATCTAGCAAGTCAAAAAATAATTAAGAATATAAAAATGAAAGTTGATCTTATCTCTCCGTGGTGCTGAAACATTAGATAATGAGGGGGCGGATCCACCGCTTACCTACGACCGATGCAATAAGCTCAAGGCTCCTATCTCTGTCCTACTCAATCGCCGCCTAGTTAGCATTTTTAATGCTATTAGACAGCTGTTCAATAGCGCCCCGTATATAACAGGGCACAGCACAGCTGGCAAAACAAAATTTGCCCTCATTGTCCCTGGCTGACTAACTTTTTTAGTAAATAAGAATATATATAATACATTACATAAATAATAATATATATATATATATATATATATATATATATATATATATATATATATATATATATATATAAATTGGAACGCAAGAAGATGGTTGCTCTGGAAATGTGTTTCTGACGATGTATGCTACTATGAGGACTATCGCTACCACTGTCATCACTCAGCACACCACCAGCAAGGCGGCACTTGAAACACAACTAATAATAATTAAACAAATAATAGATATCTGATAAAGAAGAAGCTATTTGTTATTATTTTTAATGGAAAGATAAGAAAATATGTGTAATTATAGGGCTTACGACCTGTCTGGCTGACTTGAGTGATCACTTTATACAAATATAACATTCACCATTCTTAACCATTAATCAATCTCTATATCCATCAAATTTTTGGAAGTTGTATACATGTTAAAATATGTAAACACTTCGAGTACCACTAAACTATCGCCATCTATGGACTAAATTTGATATTTATTCCCCTGAAACAGTATATATGTCACAATGAGAATCAAATTAATTTCTTGAAATTATTTAAATCAATATTTTTTATCTGTACTATATCCATACATCCATATCTTTCCATTAAATATAATAAAAATACCTTCTCCTCTATGAGATATCTATTATTTTTTTATTCTTTTTATTTATTATATTTGTTTTATTAACCACTGAATTGAGTTTAAATACATCTACCGGTTTCGAAAAATACCATTTTCTTCATCAGGATGTCATAATTTAATAACAGTGCCTTTGTAGGCGAAAATTCAGCAATTGTGTGTTCTTAAACATATTCAAGTATTACTAATAATTATTATTATTATTTACTTTTGAGTCATAGTACATTGTGTTACGTAGAACATTCTTATAATAAGATAAAATATTATAGCAAAGTAAGACATATATTTTGGTGCCCTGCCTGCTACATTAGTATTTTACTGTATTATAGCAGACAGTAATATTCCGGTGTAGTAGTAAACAGAATTTAATATTTAAATGTATAAAAAAATATATAAATAGTAAAAGACGCAATTTGATAGTATATAAATATATATTTAATTTCTAAGAATGAAAAGAGTATGTAAAGTAATGTTCCATGTATAAAAAAATGTATTTAAATAGTAAAACAATATACAATTAGACAGTATATAAATACAATGTAAAACTTAAAGTAAACGAAATGTTTAATTTTTTTAAATAAAGGTAAATGAATCAGAGTGAATTGGTAAAAAATATAAAAATATAAATATGAATTAAATACATTAACCGTTTTAGTGCTAAGCAATTTTCGATACAAACGATCGCAGCGCTTTTGCGACGCGTAGCATTCAAACGGTTAATTAGAAATATATACATATAAAATCAATTGTGTCGAAAAATATTGTTGTTGCGCCACAGGGATTCGAAGCTGGATCTCTTTCCAAACCTGGGAAGGTGCATCATCCAACTATGCTACAGCGACAATATTTTTAGCGACAAAGTTTCGAACCCACATGTTACCTTTGTTACCCACATGTTCAATGTAAAATTGGTGAAAAAAAAACTAGACATAAAGATGATGGGTACCGAAGCGATGTAACAATACAAAGACAGCCGGCAGCACTCGGATCAAGCTACGGCGGTCACTCTTCCTATCGACGTCGCCCAAAAAAACAGCTCCAGAAGCTGTTTCCAATCTCAGTTCACACAACTTCAACCTTTATATATTTTAACATCAATAAATTCAATGCATCCATAACTAGTTTTTGTACTTGTAACCTGCCGCAGCCTGTCACATGTTCATAACCACATACATCCTCATATACGAGGCGCGTTTTTTAAATACTGATTTTTTTTTAAAAGAAACACATTATTTTTACAACAGTTTATTTTCATCGGACACTACATACTTTAAACTGCTTGTCATAGCGGAGCACCAATTTTTGTATACTTTCATCATAGAACGACGCTGCCTTGGATGAAAACCATGTCTATACTCCGTCTTTGAGTTCACCATCGTCATCAAAACACTTGCCACCAAGAAATCGCTTCAGATGAAGGAAAAAATTGAAATCACTTGGCGCTAAATCAGGACAAAACAAGACTCACTTGGCCATGAACGTCAGCTGGTTTCACGTTCTGTGCATTCAAAAAACGAATTACCGACCGTATTTCACGGTCGGCGGGCTGATCTATTGTTTTGAATATTTCAATCACTCACTACAAGATGGCCACACTATGCGAATATCTCTAACATTGCATTTGGTGAGTCAACAGATTAAGGAAACTATTGCGCATGCGCAACATCGTAGCAGCAGCGCTACACCGAGAGTATCCGGCAACGGTACTTACTTAAAAAACGTTTTTCGTACATCCTCACTTTGGGCATATTGATACAAGAGATGAAGATGGAGAAGTTGGTGATCACGAGGATCGTTCAAGAACTGAGGAAGAGAGCAAGAGGTCCGAGACATGACGCATTAAACAAGGGCCAAGATCGCGAAGAGTCAAAGCATAATAGAAAATCACAATACTCAGTCTTGAGCGCGGAGAATACGGATGTGTTAAAAAATGTTGAAAAATTCGTGTTACGCTGTTCATTTTAGAACGTTTAGCATAAAATCATTAAAATATTTCAAAACATTAGAAACGTGTCGGTGCGTCTTAAAAATTATAACTAGCGCAAACAGAATATATAATGGTCGGGAATAACAGCTAAGTATATTTGTCATAGAATTGTCAAATAAGTAAATGTTGGATTTACACTCGTTACGAATTTGCGATTTAAATAACATCGTGCGGTTATATGCGATATAATATTAATCCTACTCCATCACAATGCTACGATGTGCGCATAATATTATATGCGATATAATATTAATCCTACTCCATCACAATGCTACGATGTGCGCATAATATTATATGCGATATAATATTAATCCTACTCCATCACAATACTGCGATGTGCGCATAATATTATATGTGTTATAATATAATGCGTTATAATATTAATCCTACTCCATCACAATGCTACGATGTGCGCATAATATTACTCTGTACGGCTGCGGCGGTTTGATCGGAAATATTATCGTCGTATCGTGTTCCATGCCGTAGAATACACATCCTTGGGTCGATAATATTCATAAATTGTGTCACTATAACCGATTATCGAATCAATGTGGCTTGGACACAGATAATTAATAAAATGTATCTTGCATACTTTAACACCAATTCTTATTATTATAAATAAAATATTTTAAAAATGGCATTTGAATATAAAATTCGTACAATTCATTGAACAGAAGTGTCAAATTGGTTTGCACGATCCTTTTGTTCTGGAGGTTAAATTTTTTTGCAAAACAGAAACAGAACAATATAAGTCTACTGCAAGGTGATTTGTATTAGGTACAGGTCGATTTTTTTCTCATGGCACTGTACAGTCGGCCAGTCTGTTGCCAGTATATTTGTTTTTATTATTACAATGTAATATTATAAAGATTTGCTTAATGTTTATTTTATAGATAGAGAATGAAATAATATTAATTACATCCTAAGAATAATAATGACTGTCTATGCCCTTCATTAGCTGAAACTAGTAGGTAATTTTTTTTTTTATTAAAAGTGAACATACTCATGGAGAGCGGTCGGTGTAAGAAACAATTATGGACCTCCGCTAAAGTGACATAAAAAAAAAATTATGACTGGGTGACGAGTTTTTTAAAAAATTGCGAAGTATATTTACAAACAAAAATACTTGGTATCATTTTTTTATAACAAAACCGTCTTATGAACGAAAATAAACGACAACCAAATATATTATCGATACGTTGCTTGACTATGTTGTCAATCGACTGGTTTCCTACATTTTCTATTTCGTATTTTCATAATTATTTCATTATTATAATACATTATAAAATTATTAAATACGTATTATACCGTTCAGGCGATAAAATGACATAAATCCACCGCGTTTTATAGCCAAAAGGCGATTACGGTGGGACGACGCCTGATACCTTAGAGCTTAATATAA
Organism: Eubasilissa regina; assembly: GCA_022840565.1. NCBI lineage: Eukaryota > Metazoa > Arthropoda > Insecta > Trichoptera > Phryganeidae > Eubasilissa > Eubasilissa regina. Next base: position 11,981,643 of record JAINEB010000007.1, on the reverse strand, counting down.
TTAATTATTCAAAAAAATCTTTTTACTTTATAAGACATATTTTTATATTTATACATGCATATATATGCACTATGGCTATTGAACTGAAAACATAAGATATTACAATTATTATTAAATAATATAAAATCAATCCTAAAACTATTTAAAAAATAATAATAAACTTAACTTCACATCCAGGATCGGATTTAAAGAAAACTAGGAGCAAAACCTCAAGATACTTCTTAGTGCCAAAAATGGTCAATTTGGCCAAATTTGGTCAACGATCTTCCTTATTTTGTGCACCGTATATATTTAATAAATTACCACTACATCTTAAAGGGTCTAAAGTGATTAACGATTTTAAACCAAAAATGACAAAGTGGTTGCTTGATGTGGGCAGAGAATAAAATAAATCTAATTTTTAATTTGTGCTAACCTACACATTTTGTCTCCAACAATATTATAAACAAAAATCTTTTCTACCTTAACAACATACAACTTTTAAAAACTGTACAGATATTTGCATTATAATAGACCACGTCTAATAAAGTAATTAATTATCTTTATTTCAAATGTATTATTTTATGCTAAAAAAATAAATAAATAAAAAATGTTATACATAATACGGTTGATTTAAAATATATTGTTAATTTTCCTCAGTTGTAAAATTGTATTTGTTTAACTGTTTTAATACGTTTCTAACTTTTCAACCACAACAATTTACAATGCAAATCAATGGAATCAATTCAATCTTCACACTTCCTTAAAATGAAACAACAAGGTAGATATAATGTACTTAACATTATTAAAAAACGTAATTCCAAATACTAGGTATAAGACACAGTGTAAAATATTTTATTATAATGAATCAAAAATGTCAAAGCATTATCTTAATTGTATGCTATATATATAATCATTTTTAAATGGATGTAGTTATGCGATTATTTCGATTAAATTAAATATTTTATTGATTTCTAAATATATTATATAATGGTATCAAAAAATAAAAGGTCATCGAACTTCCAGCGGCCAGACTATTATTTGTTATTTATTTCGTAGTATGTAAAGTTAAAACTCGACATGATTTTGTAAAAATTTAATGGATATATACCGAAGAAATGATAAAAGACTTGAATTATTTAAAATTGTCAATCTACAAAAGAATCCTCAAAATGATCTGGATAGATAGAGCTATGAATAAAGATGTTATAGTTCGGATTAATAAATAAAAATTACTACTTACCTATTTAAAACAATAAAAATCCGAAAACATCAATTTTTCGGACATGTGATGGGATATCCAAAAAAGTATCATATCTTGCACCTCATAATCTAGGAAAAGATTACTAAAAGTCGGGACCCTGGAGGAAAAAAAACGTTGTGACTCAAGAATTTGAGGCAATGGTTTAGCAAAGAGATGATAGCCAACGTCCTCGAGAAGAAGAAGAAAAATCTAATACAAAAAGATTTTCCGTAACGGTAGCGAATTTATGCATACTCCTTGAACATTTTTGACTCGTAATTTAGCCAGGTATCTATCCACAAAATACCGTAAAAATATATATGTGTTACACCCTGTATAATTGTCCGTACAAAACGTAAAGTAACACTCGTAATAAAATAAAATAAATTGGACTAGTTGGGCAAATTCCTACGTTACAGTAAACATACCCAATAACGATAATGTATAATTATTAAACGTGTTATTTTCAGTAATACAAGCGATATTAGTCGTTGGAGTTACCACAGCATATTAGATTTCCGTTAGCGTAATTGCGAGTCCGAATTGCGTGGATAAATAATTCGTGTCTATTTACCAGTACACACACGTGGCGGTCAAGGCAGCCGGGTCCGAGTCAAGATCGCGGCGGATATTCTCTGAATGGCCGCCTGTTGGACGCGACATAAAACTGTAAACGCTCGCAGCCATTTGTAACACAATATTCAAATATTGGTTTGATGTATAAAGTCATATCGTTTTTGCTTTCCAAGGCATGAGTGCTTTGAAAAGAAATATCTTTTGACATACACGAATATTATGTCATTTGAATGACAAACTATTATTTTATTGAATATTTCAATTTGTATAAATTTTGTGTTAAGAGGTGGAGGATACGATCCACCTTTTGTTTTGGAGGGCAATTTAGTGTAAATTTTTCGAATCTTTTTGCAAAAACTACAGCAATATATGCTTTCAGTCAATTTTATTATATGATAAAAGATCAGTTAAATCTTAAAGCATTTCTTTATAAAATAATGTCATAGCATAAATAGGTGCCGACGACTGCCGAAAAAAATCGATCAGCTTTTTCAGGCTCCTTTCATGCATTGCATGAAGTATAATTTTTTTTTTTAAATACTATATAATACTCTAGGTACCCCTATAAATTTTAATTAAATATTTCAATGTTTTTATCCTTTTTTTGATATTACAATAAAAGAGATCGAACGTGAATTTTGACTTTTTTGATAATTTCAGTTTGAACTTTTTACGATCAATTTATAAAGAAAATGTCTGGTCTTTATGTGAAAATATTTCGAGATTCAGTTACCAAAGATAATTCTACCGGGAAAAAAATTAAAGAGGGCATTTGGTAATAATTGCAATATATTAGACATTACTTTTTAAAGAAATGCTTTAAGATTGAATGGATTTTTCATGATAAAAATGATTCAAAGCACTATTGCTGTAATTTTTGCAAAGAGACTCGAAAACTTTGCACTAAATTGATTCTCCAAAAAAAAAAAAACATGGATCGTGTCCTGCCGCCTCTTAAATGGAGTGTCAAATTAAAAAAAATAATCATTTCCGACATATCCTTTTGCTTGAGTTTAACCGAAGAGTTATGGCAACCTATGAATTTTTTAATCAGCCACAATGAATTGCTTTCGAGGAATGCAACTTTGAAAATTTATTTGTAATGATATTTACTCCTCGCGTTGGGGCCGTAATTCAAGTATAACGATCGGGAGAACAGTATTAAGTGATTTTTCAGCATGATAATTCCTGTCCGCGTACTGTTAATCTTACAAACGCGATTATTCCACATCTGCCCTATACTCTTGATCTCGCTTTATCTGATTTTCATATTTTTCGCTCTCTGTTCAACAATCTCTCAGGAATATCAATTAATAACGGACGCTACTCTTCAAAATTGGCTAGACAACGTCATCTCTAAACTATATATTGTCTTCAGATATGGAATCCAAAAACTGTTAGAACGCCGAAAATTAATCGTAATAGATTATTTAATGTATTTTCTCTATATATGAAAATCCACAGAATTGTTAAGGTATATAATATAGCAGAAGATAAATAAAAAGAAAAAAGGTGGGAGAAAGGGTGGGGAGGTTGCAACTATTGTTGTGGTAAAGAGGGAACAAAATGTTGTTTGCTGTAGAATGATTGGTCAAAAATTAGTAATCAGTGATGATTCATAACGACTGCGGAATTTTACAGCAATTGTAAGACGCCATCGATTACAAAACGCACTCCAAATTCAAAGACATAACAACATACATAGGAAAAAAATATGCGTCTTAAAATCGAGAAAATACTGTATGTATACAGTATGCATATACCCTACAAACTTATGTATGTATCAACTCAATACATAACAAGTACATAACTGGAATATCAATTATATACAATCGTCCAATTAGGCACTATGTGACGAACGCAAGAACGTTACAAGAATACCAAATCAATCCTTCTACCATTACAATAGCTTTAATAATTATATCATCGTTAAAAATATTAGTATATCAACAATATATTATCATAATAGTATAACCATATTGAAATAATGCTTCCTGTATTACTGTTAACAGAGTAAGCCACATGCAAGCATATTTCGATAAAATAATTCTATAATTGTATGGCACGTTGCCACTTGAATATAAAAAAATATTGCATATTGGATGATTCATTTTCCAAGCGAGCAAATTTTTTTTTTAGCATAATATAATACATTTGAAAGAAAGGTAATTAATTACTTTACTAGACGTGGTCTGTTCTAAAACAAATACCTGTACAGTTTTTAGAAATTGCATATTGTTAAGGTACAATTTAAAATTATAAAAAAGATTTTTGTCTATAACTGGAAACAAAACGTGTATGTAAGGTTAATACAAATGACAAATTAGTTTCATTTTATATTCTACCTACATCAAGCAACCACTTTGTTATTTTTGGTTTAAAATTGTTAATCACTTTAGAACCTTTTAGATATAGTGGCAATTTATTAAATATACGCGGTGCACAAAATAAGAAAGATCGTTGACCAAAATTGAGATTTATCCGTATATATATTATATATTATTCGATATTAAATGGTGGTTTACTTACCAACTGTTATGTCCAAATTTGAAAATATGATAAGCCCGTCATTATTAACTGACTTTAACCTAATACACAGAAATATCGTGGATCTACATTGCATAGTAGAAATAGTTCGTCAATATGGAGGGTGAATCAATATTTTATGTAAAATGTAATAGCAAACTGCGCACTTTTACTTTCATAATAGAATTGACAGCGTGTCTTATCTATTTTTTAGTGATATGAAACATGGTCGGCTGGCAATATATTATGTTGCTTTGCGACACAGACGGACGGACATAAGGTCATGTTTTTACATACAGGGAATACTTACTTAAACCCATCTCGCAAAAATATACAATATTTTTCAATTTGTTCATATATAAAAATAATACTAAATATAATGTATAATATAGGAATGTATTGTAATATTGTTATGTTGTTACGAAATATAAGTACACGTATAAATACATTGTATACTCGAATGTTTCGATAAGAAAATGGCGTTTCGCATCTCTGATAAATAATGTTTCATAAAATCTGAAACAAATATTTGATAACGAAATATAAATATCGATGATAAATGCTTGATGAGTAAAGTAAAAATGTAATGGTTCTCTCATTAAAGAATTATGCAAATGCCATGCTTTATACCTTTCGAACAAAGGAGCACGAACAACTATGGTATTAGATTTGTAATGAAATGGCATAATTTATTATGTGGCTCTATGTACTTGCACGTAAGTTGCCCACACGACGTACAGAGTATACTCCCGACACATAAACCGAGTATATTACCACAGTAAACTGTGCTTTAAACGTCCTTGTTAATACGTAAAAGGCGCTTACACTCCAGTGTATTATTCAAAATACTGTCGGGATTGGGTGTACAAGAAATATTATCTTCGCACCATTATAACTGTTGTTTTCTCAACAAATCTACACTATTTAAATTTAACAATATTATCCATAATACATTTATTTATTTATTTATTTGTTTCTAATACAATGTACACAAGTATTTTTATATATGCTCTATTATAAACAAAATCAAAATCGTTCATTTTTACTACAACTTATCTTTCACATATTTGCTTAATTTTATTTTGAATCTTTGTAGTTTCTCCTCCTTTCTAATGTCTTCTTACATTTCATTAAAAATCTTCATCCACTGTACATCATCGATTTCTGAGATTTAGCCATCTTCCTGGATGGCAGTCTCAGTCTATCTTTTCCTCTTACGTGATGTTCGTGCTCGTGTTGATTTGCATCAATTTTTCTTATAAATTATGTCGATGTTTTCTTAGTGAGGATTTTATAAATAAATTGAAATACATTTTCTGCTTAAAGGTCATCATATTCAGATCTTTCAACATTGCACTGATCCGAGTATATCTATTTTTCTCAGTATTATTCTCAAAGTATTATTATCTATTATATTAATGAAGTAATAGAATTTAGTTATGTAGTTGAAGACAATTAGAGGAATAATATATTGCGGAATACAAAAACAAAATTCTATGAAAAAATATAAATAAATGTTATTAAATAAATTGAACAAGATATTGAAAACTATCGCAAAATACAGAAGTAAATGGGCTTTAATATCAACGAAGTCTAATCAAATGACAGACGACAGTCCTCCGTTTTTAATTTCATGAATCACAAGTTCGTTACCATGTATAATACAAGTTCGCAAGTTTTCAAGATTGTTCGAAATTATTTTTTTTCTGTTTAGTTTTTAGGCTATTGTCGTGTGTCTCTGACCTATCTGGCTGACGTGTCACGTGATATGGTGGTCCCTGCAATAGAAACCGAAATGTCAACCGACGTGTCACATACCGTGATGAACCTACAATATGATCCGAAAGTCTACCGGCGTGTCACGTGACGTGATAGACCTTGCGATAGAATCCGTAAGTCGACCGACATGTCACATTACATGATAAACCCTGCAATATGATCTGAAATATCGACCGACGTGTCACATGACGTGATGAACCCTGAAATTGGATTCCAATATCACCTAACGTATCACGTTATGTAATTAATCCTATAATAATATCCGAAAGTCAGCTAACGTGTCAAAGACGTGATAATCCCTGCAATGGGATTCGAAAATCGGCCAACATGTCGCGTGACGTTACGGACTCGACAATGAGATTCGAAACGTCAGTCAGAAGTTGGTAGAGTACCCAGAAAACACTACACAAAAGACAAAATCTTTGTTCCCGTGGGAATATTTCTAGAACGCCTCATACCGTGCGCGTTCGACAGTATTGACATCTTGTTGCATACATAAATGCTTTCAGAGCGATAATCAAATATTCTAGACAAGCGACATGTAAAAAAACAATACGGAATCTTGTGAAAAATGTTTTATTATGCTGATATAATATATAATTTTTATGAGCGCTTCCACGTGCGGTCTTGGGTGGCGTAATACTCTTTTTTTTTATCTTCTGTAAATTGGTTCAATCGTTCAAATTTATATAATGGCTATCAAAATAGGTCGTTAATATTACGCAAACGATTCGTGTAATAGGATTTAATAGTACCTAATGCAAACGCTGTCGTATATCGCTATTCTTTTAAAGTAAAAACACATTGAGAACGTTACAGAATAACGAATTATATATCTTACCTTGGAAAAGATCTTAAGGGTACCTACCTTATAAAGAATTAATAATGAACAATTTGGAAATCTTTGAAATACAAAAGAATTTAAATTCAATGAAAACACTAATTAACAACATAACATTCCCTAACACTTCGTCTTTATTGTCCATATTCCCGTTAACGACCGAAACTTCCCACCTCTTCTCAAACCCTGCCCCATTGCCACAATGGACTTCAATACCGCATTTAGTTTAGTTATCACCTGATGATAGTAGGGACTGTATTATATTCTATCTCCCTCTTTATATATATATATGCACTTTTTTTGTATTTATGATTAGTTTCAAATACGTCCTGATGAAGCTTGAGATAAGAGAAACCGGTAAACGTATAATAAATTTCGTGGTTTAATAAATATTTTTCAACAAAAATATTTTTTCGATAAATTGAATTTTCCTGTATATTTTTCTAATTACTACATTTAATTTGTATTCCAATTTATTTAATTTTATCACGAATGTGTTTTTACGTGAAATATCACAGAACTATGTTCTGAAAAAATTGCAACTTCAAAATTATAATGTGTACTCCTTAATACATTAGTCGTGTCGAAGTTTATCCAAAATTTTATAAAAATAAATTGATTTAATTTCCGGCGTCTCCTAACGAATATCACTCAAAGCTATTTGAGATTTTCTCAATAAAAGGTGATACATTTTAAAATTTCTAATAATAGATGTATCAATTTGAAAGAACCGCAGAATATAAGTTCGAAAATGTAATCGTTAAATGTATTTTCCCGGATATGAAAGGATACATATTCGAATCCCGATAGCAACAAAAATATTTTTTCGATAAATTTAATTTTCCCGTTGATCTTTCTAATTGATAGATTTATTGCCAATTGCAATTAATCGTAATTTTGTAAAAATTGTAATTATATGTACTTACGTACATGTGTATGGAGAAATAAATAAATAAATAATATATTATATATTTTAAATAAATTAAATTTGTATTGTTTAGTTGCAATTTTATAACCTAGTTATTTACCATTTTAAACAAAGGAGATATGAACCACTTAAAAAGATGTACAGAATAAATCTATTTATCGAAAAAATATTTTATTACTACTGAAACGCGAACGCGGAACATTATCTTGCCGGTAGAATGCGTAACCATTACACCATGTGAACCATTTAATTTTTCAACGAATTTGTACATAAGTACGTACGTATTATTTCCAATTAAATGTACCGGTCGTAACCAAATATTTTTTTAATACACGTAATATATTTTTTCTGGATGTCTTTATAACGGATTCATCTAATTTGTTTTTAATATACTGGTACTCCTATGTTATTTCACTATAGAGGCCGAAATGCTGGAGTATCATTGTATATTTTAAAAACTTCTCATATTATTAATAATTTAGACTAGGTAAGAACAGCATCTTGATGTCACGGGTTCGCTTCGAGCAGCGCGAGCATTGTAACGGTATTTTTCTTATTATAAAAGACATTTAACGGCCTACATAATATGCTCGATTCGATTCACTGAATGTGTTTTCATGTTTCAGCTGATATTAATTATCTAGATGACTCAATTCCACATTTACTTGATGCAATACGGTACTTTAATAACAAGCACGGCTTACGAGCCCGCAATGCGTGTTTAGATGTTTTTTTTTATCAAATTTCATATTAGTGTCGTTATTTATTTATTAATATTATAAAATAAAAAATCTACTATATTTTATTACTGTAATGTACGAAAATACATGTGAATAAATAAAATACAATCACTTTGTATGAAACCACGAATTTTATTACACGCCAACCGGTATCGCTTAGCTCAAGTTTTGCCAGTTGGTTTTAAATACGCCCTGATACCGGTTGGCGTGTAATAAAATTTGTGAATTCATACAAAGTGATTTTGTTTTATTTAATCTAATATGTCAAACCAAAAAGTGATTATTGCTTTCTACGAAAAAAAAAAATATATGTTTTCATGCATATTTTAGCCATAATATGAATTAATATTGAAATGATTCACAACATTTTAACGGAAACAATGTTTTCTTGAATAAAGTTCACATTTTATGTACCCACGTTATTTGTATGTAAGTCGCAATGAAATATTTCGTATATATTTAACGCTGTTGTCTTTTAAACAAGGAAAAATACTACGTAATTATAAAACAAACAGATCAAAAAATGGCAATGTGGTAAGTATTATCTACTCGTAAATCGATCTCTATAAACAAAATAATAAATTGAAGCAGTCGCAATAATTTTGAATTCGAAACATCGAGATGGTATATATAGCGACTTTCGACTAATCTCGAAACATATTTATAAATATGAATCAGGTACTTCAATAAATTATTTAATATTCGATCGATTGATTCAAATGACAACACACATAATATTAATATGAAAAAACTTGGATAAGTCTCTGGATACGAGATATTTTTAATACTTGTCTCAAAGTACTTGTAATCGTGACAGTACAATAATAAAATTAACGTACTACTACCATATATATACATAAATATTGGTTGTGTGAGTGCATGTATACATTTTACTGGGAAGGAAGGAACGAATAAAATTTTATTCTATTTTTAAATCTTATTTGTTAGAAAACGGTTGCATGGCATTATTATTATTTCGTGTATGTATGTACTAGGTATAAATTTATTAAATCAATTTTTCGGAGACCTTAACAAACTTGCAGGGATTAAAATCATGTTGCCATCCATATGTGAACGACAGGTCCCAGCTTTTGATAGATAAGTCGAGACCCTTAAAGACTAGTCATACCCTATGACTAGTCTTCTATTTCAAATATAGTTGGCAATTAAAAGGTTAATCCAGGCAATTTTCGAAGCAATCGAAAGCTACATATTATCTTTGATAACTTTTTTATTTTTAGACACCTTGCACAAGCGATGTAAGATGCAATATATGTAGTTCGCTCTCTTTACGGTTTTATCAATCGTTATGTCACTAGTCGTAACATTTTTCTGTTTATAAATATTAAGACACCCTCACCCTAAACCCTTCTGGAACTGATATAACCATGTGCCAAATGGAGAACCCTATGAAATAAGTTGGTGATCTATAATCAAATAACTTGATAAAAGTCACGAACTTCTATCTCAGTGATTCTCAATCTTTGACACGTCACGGCACACCGTTCAACTTTATAAAATTTTCGCGGCACATTTTAGAATATCTACTTATCTGCATATCATTTTTTTCTAATTCTTACATTAACATTCACTTAAAAAAAATAACTAAGTACTTCAATTTTTGTAATAAAACTTTTAATAACATAACGTAATAGATTTCCCAATGTGTGAGTGTGGTGCCGAGGAGGAAACCCTTGACCATATATTTTTTGCCTGTCCATTGCGGATCACAGGTTTTTTTTAGAGTAATCTCGTCAATGGTCATTTTCAACTTCCGGCAACTCGCCACGTTTAATCTATGTAATATCAAATTTTTTGAACGACAATGATATTGACTTGTAATATAATATGATTGTACTTTTTTCAAAATAAAGTTTTAACCTGATTAATGGCACAAATCACTCTTGAAAGATGGATTGCCTATTTAATTTAAGAAAAAGTAATATATTGTATTATATAAAATTATCAGCGTATTCTATAAATATTAATAGTAATGTGGTGATAATGCAATTTATTTTAGAAGTACACATTCTAATCACTCACTGATGTGCCCGGTACGTCGTTTCAAAACCACTGCTCTAAAGTCGCATGGTTTTATTTTTTTATAATGCATACGTCAATATTAAAATTATATTTATATTTATTAAACAAAAATATATCTGATGAATAAAACGTGATTTAATTATTAAAATATAAAATACATTTTTAGCTGCGGAACATATAAGGCCGTCGTCATTGATTATAACTTATAACCTACATAATAGTAAATATTTAATTATAATGTAAATATGTGTTGTTACATCAGTCGGTACGTTTTTAAACTATAGATAACAAAACGCACAATATTGTCAATGACAAACTTACTGACGGAGACATAATGACGTCAGAGGCAATAAAAAGAACGAGTTTTAAATGTAGAGATTCGAACCTTTACAAAAACATATTACGGTACATATACAAGAATGAGACATTAATCTCTTGTCTGCGTAAAAAAATATAATAGAAAATGAATGACAGCTCGCTCCGCGCTCAACTATATATTGTCCCTTTAGCAAGTTTTAAGATAAGTGTACGCATCATTAAACTAAATATTTATCAAATGAACTAATGTTAATTCATGACGCCAATCACGACCAGGAGATTCTGAAACCACCTTTCATAAAAAAGTTTAACTATACATATACGTGTGGGATTTTGTTAGATATTTCGATGAAACTCTTCTAAAAAATAAAACTTGTAAATATCTACGTTAAGTTCCTGATCCGGTAAAAATCCGTGAATGGCGGCAGTTCAACATGTTTTAATAATTCGTAAGTAAGTCGAATTATTTTAGCAAGTTTTAAATGCATCCATGCTTTCGGGTGAACATAACGACGACGAGTGCGGTGTAAAAAGACAGGTATAGGGAAGAGAATAATAGTAATTGAAATGGTCAGGGTTGTTGTCTCCCGAATACTACCCCCACCTACCTGAGTCAAACTTTAAGGGAGAATTCCTACGAAACTATCTCCAGTCCCCGCTCAACGTGTATTTTAAATTAGTAATGGTCACTAGCGTGAATTTATCTATTAGTTGAATATTTTTAAGGGTGCAAAAAATTCGGCCGTTATGGTCCGGTAGAAGGGATGGTTTGGATGTATTTAGAATTGTTTACAAACGCATCTACCCACTAAGGTATACGTTATGTGTACTCTTCTAGATACCATTCAAACTTGACGAGCATACCAGTCTTCAGTTATTTTTCATTTATATATATCTTATTATTCTATATAATTAAAATGTATCAAATAAAATTATTCAGAATCACGAAATACACGTCAGATAAATAAATATTCGTAACTTACCATCACGCAATTCACCATTCGCACAATTCTCGCCTCGTCCGCAATCATACATATGTACATCTCATCATGCAGGTATACGAAGATATCAGTAAGAAAGATATATGACGTGAATATTGATAGCCCTAGAAATAAAGAAGATTCGCGGTAAACTTGGCATCACCAGATAAAAAGTTCCTGTTAAAAGCCTCAACGAGTATGCACGAGAAGTTGTATGATTGTGGATGTGGCAAGTCAGAAAAGTAATACATCGGTTCCACCAAAACCACCTAATTACACATGGGTAGAGGAAGAGGTGATTAAAAACAGTCAAAAAAGTTAATTATACATAGTTTATCCAATGTTTGAAAATGGTCTTAACCGCCGAAACAGCTGTAACATATAATAATACTTAAGCAAACTGTCAGAACTCAATAATAATATTTATTATAATTTGACTTTTTAAATTGAATTAAAAATTAACATGGAGTTCTACAAACCAAACACAAAAAAACAAATGACAGAAAAGTGTGGCATTCTACCTTTTCTGCCTACTTCCGCGGTGCAGTAACATGACGGTAGGTTAGTTAATTAAGAAAAAAATGGTTGTGTATTTTAAAAAGTAATTTTTCTTCAACATTTATATTTCAAATGTGATTAATATTTTTATTTCACTTGAAATATAGATTTGTGACATTTTTGTTCTGAATGTACATTTTTTTAAATAGTTAACATCAGGGTCAGAAATTTGAAAATTAGAATATTGTAACGCAGGTAGGTAATTTCACTACTGAGGACTGCAGATCCATAACTAATAAAAAAGTGATGCAGATGCCAAAATCCACCATGTAGAACTAATAGTGATGATGATAAATTCTGAACAATTTTAAAAAAATATATTTGAAATGTACTTAAATTATAAGATCCATTATGTTGTAATACGTAGTAACGATATATCATCAAAAATATGGAGATCAAACATTTTTTTTTATATACTTTAACGAGTATCCATCCCAGCAGAGTTAATTTTATTAATCTGCTTACATAGAATACACGGCCACGCCGACAGCCCTTATTCAGCGGCCCTTTTTGAATGTGTTTATGGTGTTTGGTCCGTGTTAGGCCCTTTGAAGCCAAATCGGGCTGGCTGTACCTGCCCTAATATTCCTTGAAAATTATTTCGACAACATGGCGTAAAATAAGGATGGCAGCACAAACAAATTTAAAGGTGACACAGGGCGGTAGGGCGGCAGGGCGGCAGCGCCCCTTCTCTAACCCGGTGGAACCGCCAGCCCTAATCGGCAACCATTGTTCCTAGAAATATGAGGTTATTTCCGACTGACCTTACCGGCTTAATGTTCCCTTCGTGAAACCCCTTTTGTATTTTACGAAAGGTGCACATTAAAGTTGCAAATGAGTCTTTTTGCTAAACGTAAATCTGTCATCAATATGCTTTTGTTGAATCTGTCCGGTTTTAAGATGCGCCCATAAAAAAGAAGGATTTTTTGCTAAGTGAGTTCTTTACCTGCGTTTCTCGAGACAGTAACAATATATAAATACCAGGGGCGTGCACCCCACACATTTACAAAAACAATGCATCTGGAGTTATCTTCTTCTTCTCAGTATCGACATATAGTTGCCTTATGGTATATGACGTCTGCCGCGCGCCACTGGGAGCGCATTATACCGAGCGCGACTGGCGCCACATAAGGGGCGTATCGGCGGGCTATACTTCGGGCTAGACTCCGAAGAGACAATAACATTAATTCGCAGCGCTCCACGTTTGTAATATATACCTTGTTAAATAAATCAAGTGTTTTCATGTAAGCACTATTTTGTTCATGCCACGTCATTGTCTTAATCCCTGTTATTCCACACTGTAAACCAACTTGAATACTGAAATATCCGAACACGCAGTCGAATCATCATTCTTCTGATTCGTTCACTCCCATCAATACATACCTCTATGAATGATATAATTGTATACATTATCGGATTAGGGTAAATCCATATGAAATGATCCAGCACGGTCGCATGACCATTTTTAAATTCTCATATTTTTTTACAGTCACCCTAATTTGTTAGTATATAGTTCAAAATGACTAATATTTTAATTTTATTGTATTTGGTTTTTGCATGGCAGTGATATTTGTTTTACGGGGAGAAGCATATTTTGTAATGTAAAGTGCGGAAACTAATTTCAATTTCAAACTAATCAATTTCCATTTATCCTATCAACATGTTATTACAATCAACTAGTTAGAAAAAAACTGACTATAAGATTGACTTGTCACATTTTCACCTACACGTATTCCCACAGTGTGAAATTTCAGTCTTAATCAAGCTTTCGTTTTAAAAAAAGTCCCATCTTCACGGAGACGCTTCCGCAGGAAGGGTTAGAGTTTATACGTTCAAAGTTTTTTTACAGAGAGGTGGGAACTAGTTGTGCTCAGAAACTAAATTTAGACCCTGATATTTACACCCCTTTGGTTCTAAAAATTCTCAAAGTTTAGAAATTTACTAAAACTGCACTTTTTAAGGCTAAATATCTCTGATGGGGGGCTAGATAAAAATCTGTCTAGCGTGAAACGGTCATATAACTTTGTATCTTCCTCGCTTAGATAACGCTCACGCACACATTGACGTGTATCTTTACATAACACATTCTTTAAGTGCTGTTACGAAAAAATCGAAACTGTAGATCATCGTAACTAAATCAATTGAGACTCTCTACCAGCAACAGAAAGTTCCGGGTTCGAGTCCCGATGATGACTGGTGATTATATTTTCATGTGTATTTTTCTAAGTCGAGATAATTTGTGTGCTTTTTTTTGTACTGTTTCATCGCTTTTTTAAACCAAAACTTCCAAAATAGTTTTATGTTCCGCAATATTTCTTCGTTGAAATTATTTTTGTGATTTTCTTCGAATATGGACAGGCGAGCAATTTATTACGATCACATTAGAAAAATTTTATAAGTGGCCAACATTGTACGGGCGTTACCTGCCTTGTTTGAACAGAGTTTATAAAATAATAAGGAATTATAATTTTGTTTAATTCCTGAACACATCATAATAATATTATAACTGAACTCATAAATTATTTAACAAGACACGTACTTTGAGAGCTTTATAAAAAATATATATCTTAGCTCGCTAGGAAACAGTAATCAAACATTACAAATATTACCATGGTGAATAAACAGTTTATTCAGTATTCATACATGTCATGTTTGCGTTATGTCACTCTATAGAAATTCGCATGTTCGAAAAGTCGTAGGCGAAAATTTAAAAAAATATCGTACCTAAAAATACCTAAAAATTGTAATTTAAAAAATAATACATACCTAGTATCTAGCTATACAAAGTTAAATTTTAACACATCAAAAACATGTTTAATACAATGTCCTTCCTTCTCATTGAACTATATTATATTACTATATTTGTTATATACTCACGTAATAAATACTTCTCCAGTTATATACCTCGTAGAAGATATGTGGTGGCCCAAGAGAAATTCTTATGTGACAATTATAATCTTTATTACAACGAATAATACAGCTATTGATCCAAACGGTGGCGAAAAGAGGCCGTACCCCGCGCGCGTCATCCTTTCAAGCCCGCCACACACACACCCACATACATCTGGCACCTGGGATGCTGACGCACTGACACACACGTTCTCAAAAACATCACAATATTAATTCGTTTTTTTTCGGAAGCACTAATTAAAAGTAAGTATGTGTATATATATAGATAACACACACATGTATGTGTTTTAATTATTAGTATGTATAATAACGTACCATAATCATGACGTAATAATGCACGTAACTAATCCCCATTCGGACTTCTATCACGTGACCAAAGCCAACTGTCATGAGCTGCAAAGTATCATTGTTTGTTCTGTCATGTTTTTCACATCACACTGAATGGTCATATGGACAGAATTTCTTTTTGGACAATTGTTAAATTTTATTATAATTGGTAATAATTACACATAAAATATATTTATATAATACACATCAATGTATTTTTATTGTACAACTGCATTAGATCGAATCCCTGCCCACTTCACTAGATCAATGACCGCACCGAGGTGGGCAGTATTTGTGTCCTGTATAATTTACATTTAATTAAAAACATCGATGAATTTTAATTTACATAGTTCAATTAAGTTAAAAATAAAATGAATCAAACTCTACCAACCCAAGAATCAGAACAAAAAAATAAGACTACAGTAAAATCTCTATATTCGTCAGCCCCTATATTCGTCTGGTTCGATATTCGTCACATTTTGATAACAAACAAATGTTTCCATATTCGCTAATATTTTCTATATTTGTCACGTCCACCGCCCGGAAGTGCTTTCTAACTGGGCCAAAACGCAGAATATGGTCGAAAAGTGTCACTCAAATGTTGCCATAGTCAATCAAAACATAAATGGATTCAATTGTAATGTGATTAATTACTTTGTGAAGGTTTTAAAAAACAGACTGAAACAGGCTGCATGGGGCAAGTTTTGTTAAATCAAGTGCTACTGAATCATCAGCAAACTGAAAAGGACCACCAGAATTAAAGTTACCTGATGTTTAAATTGAATCTTTCTAAATTTAAATAATTTTCCTCCTCTTCCGCTTCCACCATCATCTCTCCCCGGTACAATAAATGTAAAGTTTTGACATAAAATGTATTAATTTGTGTACTATTTTTGGGGGTTGTGAACAAATTAATTGAAATTCACTAATTTGTTATGGAAAAAACTGTATTGGTCAGTTTCCATATTCGTCAGACCCACTATATAGAGGTTCCACTGTACATGTATACTACAAAGATATTAATTATAAAACATAAACAGAAAAGCTTTTAGATAATGATTAAAACGTTTTTTAAACCGTTATTATAGGTTACTGTGATTGTTTTCGATTGTAAAGATGAATGTTAAATAATTATTTATAATTCTTCGAGCAATCTCTGGTACACTAGAAAGTAATCCTTCAACAGTTAAATTTCACTTATCAATAATCGAAAACAATCACAGTCACAATAATGATCTACCATCACTATTTATTAGTAATCATTATTGTAACTGTGATTGTGTTTGATTTTAATGATGATTTGTAATTGATTATTCGTAATTCTTCGAGCAATCTCTGGTACACTAGAAAGTAATCCTTCAACAATTAAATTTCACTTACCAATAATCGAAAACAATCACAGTCACAATAACGATTTACCATCACTATTTATCAGTAATCATTATTGTAACTGTGATTGTGTTTGATTTTAATGATGATTAGTAATTGATTATTCGTAATTCTTCGAGTAATGACTGCTATACTAGATAGTAAACCTCCAACAGTTAAATCTTAGTTATTAATAATTGTTAAATCTCATCACCAATCTCGTCATATAATTGTTAACCATTACTACGATTTAACCTGTTTACTGATACTAATCGAAGAATAAACCGTCAGTTGGATTCTAAAAGTAAGCGAGTAATACTTATCTAAAAACAATTAAGCCCGCTGTTAAATTTATCAGCGACATTGGCCATGAAGTTGTCAAAATCAAGAGAGTTATAACCAGTGACAGCTGATAATTACTCAATTCAAACGCAATTCAATTAATTTAGTTATTTCTGGCAGTAATAATCATAATTATACATCTCGGTCGGATGTAAAAATAACTGCAATCAAATAACATGGAGTCATTGACACATGTTATTTGATGTACAACTGAATGCATCAGCGGTTCCGAATCAGTATTCTTAGGTAGTGTCGTTAAAATGTATGCAATTCGACGCGATTCGAAGAAGCAGATACAGTTTTTTTAAACGTGTTGTACTTTTTGGCTGATTCAGCAGATTCGTTTCAGTCGAGTAACTCTGATGAATCATTATTTTTATATACTTTTTAAATGTATTATATGTATAAAGATATACGTATAAAATCAATTGTATCGAAAAGTATTGTTGTTGCGCTACCGGGATTCGAACTTGGATCTCTTTTCCAATCCGGGGAAGGTGCATTACCAACTATGCTACAGCGACAGTATTTTGACAAATTTAAAATATCACACACCTATGTTCTGAACAATTACAACTTCACATTAAGAATGTGTTCTCCTTAATAACATTATTTTTATGATATACCAGTGGATACTGGTTATTTCATTCAGTGATTATTAGAATCAACAGCGTGCTCAATTTAAATAAACGGAATCTAAAATCAGAAACACATGTTCCTTTTTTTATGACATTTTAGTGTCAGCTTATCGGTTATTAGAATCCGTATGTAACTCATATTTCTAAGTATGTTGTGGAGTGAAATCATCATCATCGTCATCGTCATCCTCGGGGGACCCTCGTGACTGAGGATCATGATCTTCGTAACATTTCGTCTTCTTTACTATACTCCTCCACTTTTTTCCGACATCCCGCAGATCTGAAGCTGGCACCAGAGAAGCGCCTGCTGCTTTTCCACTCGATCAATTCAAAGTGAGAGATCTTCCTCTTCCTCTTCCTCTCCGTCCTTTGACGTGGTCCAAGATAATAAACTTCTCCCAGCTATCTTCTAGTGGTTACGAGTCAACTTGTTATGCAGTTCCTGTGTCATATGGAGACATTTGTTCGTCACGCCGTCCATGTTACGCGAAAACAAAAATTTTTTTTTTTCATCGCTTTTTATTTTTCCATATTACCTTCGGTTATTAGAATTAGGATAGTCAAACACAACTCGTAATTCTAAGTATCTATATATTGTATGTAAATAACGAAACCAGAATACTGTTTCCCAAAATTTTTAAATACCTACCTAATTTCTAGTATCATTCCTGGCGTTATATAACCAGTACTCTCATAAATCTCGAATTGCAGTCTCCAGCCGCCGCTTTCTTTTCTTTGCCATTTTAGTATTGCCCTGACCTTGGTAAAATGCCAAATATATGAAGTCATCATTCATACTGACTGTCGCTAGGCGTGTTCAGTTAATTCTAAAGATAAGTGGTTAGAATTTTTTCGTTAATGTTTGTTAACTCGAAATATTGTACTGTATTGAATTTTCTGATAATAGAATTGATGTATATTATGATCTAAATTTTTGAGTTCCAACGTAATCACAATAACCGGCGCTTATTGTATTTTATAATAATAATAATAATATTGGATAATTTTTATAGCGCCATTTTCGTAAAAACTTTCACCTCAAAGGCGCTTTGCACATAAACTGTTTACAGTTTTTGTTTTTAAAATTAAAAATTGTTATTTTCACTTATGGAAATGATTTTTGAAAAGGAGCATTTTTTGTTTCTTCTTAAATAAAGTCTTTGATGCACTGCTTCTTAGTAGGAGGGCAAAGAGTTCCACGCTTTTGGGCCAGCCACCGCGAATGCTCGTTCGCTAAATTTAGACTTTTGGGAACGGTTGATCGATTCTACAACTCTTCCTGCGGCTGTAGTAGAGGCTGACCTGAGAGTTTGACGTCTACCATTCAAATTATCCGGGATACAAAGGTTTTGAAAATACAGAGGCGCCATGTTACGTGTCGCCTTGTACATCAATCGGCACAATTTAAATTCAACTCTTTCAGGGAATCGGAGCTAATCTAGCTGATGTATAAGGGATGTTATATGAGAGAATTTAGAAACTCCATATATTATCCCTGCTGCCGTATTTAGAATGCATTGTTATCTATCCAGTTGAAACATGGCAGCCCAGCATAGATGCTGTTACAATAGTCCACACGCGACACCACAAATGCATTTATAAGTAGACGGGCTGCCTTGAGAGGAAGATGTCTCCGAATATTTTTAATCTGTCTCAGTTGATAAAAGCATGCACTGAGTTTTGTTAATTTGTGTATTCATTGAAAGATCTGAATTAATGTGCACCGCCCAACAACTAATTGTTAACTATTAATTAACAATTTTGTTTCATTCTGCGGCTCTTCATCCTGATAACTCGTAGTACAAACTTGCTTCGACTTTAGGCACAACGTATGATATTTGGGGAAGCTGTAATGCGTCACATTTATATGTGCGATAACATTATTTGTGACGCATAAAACGCGCGTCATTTATCTTCAAACATCCAGACGCCTTTCCGCCAAACCATTATTTGTAGCCATCGACCATTTTCGTATAACTTGTTTTCTACTATATAAAATAGTATTCCTCACCGAGCACGCAGTCTGACTGTTTCTCAAATGGCAGAACAGAAACACAATTGTTCGTAACATTATTTCAAATTAAAATAAAATAAATCAAGTATGTACGATTAGTAGGTACTGCCATGGTTACCTATAAATCTGGTCGTGTGTCATGTATACAATTTACTGGGAAGAAATTATTTTTACATTTTAAATTGTATTTGTTAGGTAATGCTTGATTGGTGTTATTCTTTGCGTCAGTGGGTACTAGATACATATGTATTCTTTTTTTATTTCAATTTTTTAGTAAGGTATTGTATAAGTAAATAAGAAGAGCTTGGTAAGACTTAAGCTAAGATGGTGCGATAATGTCCTTAAAGATATATCTGCCAAAACAGAGGTTAATTGGGGAAAACACTTGAAGAGACCACTAGGGATATTAAAATCAATAATGAATATGATGATCATGTAAGAGACGAATTCACAAAGAATTATCTACCTACCGGCACGTGAAAATATAATTTAATATCTTAGATAATTTTCGAAAGTGCGAATTTTTAAATAGACCTCACAACAAAAGTTTTACATTTATAGGTACTGAATAAAATATACATACGCTAAATGTACTTTTTTGTGTGTGTGAGCCCGAGCTGAGATGTTCACACATTATCGCAAGTATCCAAATGAACAAGAAGTGAAAACTTTTGCAACACGTAAAGGGTATCGGTATACAAAGAATATTTTTATTAATTAGGAAATAAAAAATGACGTTTCCTACTGTTGACTGTCCATCTGAAGGTAACCTACAATGCGTTGAGGCAACGTTACCACAAAAATGCAGCAAAGATAATATTACCAACAGTATCCAATCAACTGTATCATGTATGCACGAGTATTGTTGCATGTTCCTTGCGCATGGAGTACCTACATACCCACACTATAGTATGTAGTGACCAGCGCGTAGTTTGTAATGTATTGTATATAGTATCTGAAGCGTCAATGTGGAGACGTATGTCTAGAGTAATATATATATAGTTGTACGAGCCTTCATATATCCAATTCTTTTCTATATCGTGGACCTTCAGAGTATTAAAAAGGAAGAAAATCGTTGGTTTTGATATGTAGCGTTGGAAAATAAATATCTCAATTTTATAATTTGTAGGTATTAAATTTTTATTTTATAATTACCCATAGTTTATTTATAATGTAATTAATTATTTTATATTTTTTATCAAATATTAATACATTTTCATTTACGATGTTGAAAAAGAAAAATATGCGTAAATGGGTCAATAAATTACTCCCTGTGGAGGACCATTTACCATTTTGGCCTTGTTTTACAGAGTTTTTAACATGTCAGTGTGTGATTTGGTCGCGGATCGGGCTGGATTAGAGAATTTGAGGCTTATTATGATATTATAAGAAAATAGCTTGTTATTGGTAGACAGTTTGATATTTCTGCAGGTCACAGAATATGTCACTGAGAGCACGTGACGCAAAGTTAACTAAAGAGTAATCCAAAGTCAATTGTTATTTTAAATATTGCTCTATTTTTTATCTCTCAGAGTTAAAAACGTCATATATGACAGCTGTCAAATAAAAAGTATACCATTAACGATAAATGATTAACCAACGCATTAAAATTGTAAAAATTCACTACAACACAAGGCTATGTGCCACGCGAATCCAGAAACAATCAAATTAAATTTCTTGGACGTGTAATTTCTCGTTTCGAAGATATCGATTGAATCGTGCGATTTTAAGCATCTGATGTTACGATTGTGTAAAGAATAAGGTCTACAAAGTATTAACTTCAAAAATGATCCGAACTATTATTGATGAAAAAGAGCATTAATTACACAAAAAAACGTTGAGTTTGGATCATTGATTACATCGTGAAGTGAGTTTTAAATCCAGAACGATGCCAAGTTACTGGAAATCACCGGTCCGAGAAATGTCTATAAGAGAATAATAAGAGTAATAGTTCTTTTATAATCAGGGACCAACTGCGATGAAGAAGAAGTGCGGAGTCGTCGGTGTGCGAAGTGGAGTGCAGAGGCAAGCACTTCCGCACGACAGCGGCGGGATTCGGCGCGAGCACTGCCGCTGAACTTAATCGGCCCAGCGGCTGCCAAACTTGTAATAGCCGCCCCCCCCACGAATAACTTGGCAGTTTGTATTGGTGTTCGCTCAGGACGTGACTGAAATTGGCTCGCCCACCCCGGCCGTAATACCCGCGCAACAGAAAAGCGGAGAATTATTATTTAGACCATTGTCATGTGAAAAGGGGGCGCGGCTCCTCCACGCGCGCGAAAGGGGTTTCTTCGAAAATTCAATAAGGCCTATTTCTTAGAACTTCAAATGCTTATAATTTTATCCAAACAATGGCTGATTTCATAAATTTTCGCAACCAATTTGCGTACATTCGCGATGAACCTACACACATCTGCGTTCGTGCTGTGAGCAATGTTCCCTATAAGCTGCGTGCAGTGGTCTTCACGATATTGCGCATCATCCATTATATGTTTTTTTTTTTGACGAGAAAATGTACGATTTCTTAAAATTTAAGATAAATCGATTTGTATAAATAAGTTAAATTATGTTAAATGTATATTTTATGATCTATTAAATAAAGTTATACATAATAATAATCATTACTTATTAATATACAAATCATGACATTACATAAAAATCACTGATGAGGATTTTTACTTTGTTTAGCACACAGTGGTTTTCTTGTATTAGAAATAACGTTGATAGTAATAAAACTATATTTAGTAGTAGCAGAATGCTTGATGCTAGGCACTGCGCTCGACTTTAGAGCGGCCACTTCGTCACCACGTATTTCCGAAATTGGTAAAACAACAAAAAATAGTTATACAAAGTCCTGTAAAAAATAAATAATAAAGTAAACAAAAATAAGCTTAAAATTATGTATACACTATTGAACCAGTTCCACAAATCAAAACAATCAGGCCGAGGCTCCTGTGGTGAGTTGTATGAATTTATTAATTAATATTTCTCAGTGTTAAAAACATAATTTATTATCAAACAAATGGTGCACCGCAGTATAACCTATGTTTATTTAATTTAATTTTAAGGATTAGATTATCAAAAGGTCGCCAATGACCACAAGAGATAATCCCATAAAATTAAGCATTTAACGCGAAGATATCAGAAATTTACGTAACGCATCGTTCCGGCTCGCGTGATTTGTCACGTGACGGACGTGACGCTATGAGACGTGGCGGACGTTTGCGTCCGCCACGTCTCATAGCCAAAAGGCAACTGCAGTGCAACCTAACATAATCAATTAAGCCAAACAAAATATAATAGAAAGTACAATTTTAATTTTAGATAAAATATATAAAGTCGCAGTTCATGCATTAATTTAATATGAATCACGTTTCACGGCCAAAGACCGACTGTGACAGACAAGTCCGGTTATGACCAGGCTGTCAAGTAATTCCATAACACTGCGGCATCGAAAATTTGTGGAACTATGTGTTACTGCGGATTGGATAACAGCGCGTATCTTGAGTGAGTATGTAACGAATGTTTTTATCGATATTGACAGATTTTCCGTACACTCATCTTTGCAAACTGGCTGAGGATGGTAAAGTAATTAGTATTACAGACATACAAACGAACGTATTTATTATACTTATATAAGTATGTTCCGTGTACAATTTCTGGGCTCTTCTGCCTCCCTGGACAAAGAGGTCAAATGCACACGGCATAATACCTCAAAAAAACTCTACACAGAAGATTAAAAAAACGGATTGGCCGTGAAAAACTGAGAAGGTTTTTAGCTTATATTTTATACTTATGAAACTGTTTAATTTCAATGCGTAAGTATTCAAATTTAAAGAAAATTATTTTGTCACGTCACGTTAACGTCTGTGTTTGATGCTTTATTAATAAATAAACGACGTACGGAAGATTAAACTCCTTTTTTTTTCAAAAACGGAGTCTGATACAATTACAAACAGTATATACATCACGTGTATTTTCAAATAGGGTATAATTTTTAAATATTTAAATCTAAATTCTATCGCTCACAACAAGCTTTACTTGAAAATGCGTTTTATCAACTACGTCAGATTCAGTTTTATCCGCGTCTAGAGAAACGTCATCTCTCGCATACGAAATCATTTCACGTAGATTTATGAAACCATAACACACTGCAGGCAATTTCACATTGAAACTACTCTCATGAAAGACTTTTATAAAAAAAACAATTACTTTGTGCGCGGTCTGCGAGTTGTACCAGCGCGGCACGCCAAATAAATGACTTCGCAGGTTCTGTTTCCCGTGTTTCCGGGTAACCATAGATGGGTCCGATGAGGCAAAGCAACCAATCACGTCACGCAGATATTTCAAAGTGAATGATGGACGATGATCTACGTAGGTGGAAGATCGGTGATTAGTGTTTACATTTTCGGGGATCACGTCCGGTGGATTTTGCAGATCCTGGGTCGTCAGTCAGATTAAAAATTTTTGCGCGGCAGTTTAAAGAAAGGCTAATTGTTTTACGCTAAAAGTTTAGATTATTTAGAATTTTTTAATATCTAATGCAAACAGATTAATATTATTAAGATTACTATATATAACACTTATATAGTCCACAAATAAAGCATAATAATAATAATGATTATTGGCATAGAATATTATTCATAAATAAATTTACGAATTAAATATCTAAACACCTGCCACCAAACATCAGACCTGCGTTTACATAAAATCAATTTTAGTCTTAAATTTGATAATTTAGAATCGTTAGAAATAAATTAGCCAAAATAAAAAAAAATCCAAAAATTTTGGAATATTAAGTTAATTTCCACATTTTTCACTATCGTTACAATTTAAGTTAGGTACAAGATTAATTTTAAACAGTTTCTTTTTAAATTGAATTTGAAAACGTTAAAACATTTTGACATAATATGGTTTTAGTTATTTTTTTTATTATTCTGATGAAGGAAAAGGTATTTTCCGAAACAGGTTTGTGATTATATTTACTCATAGTCATTTAAAAACAAAGTTATTAAAAATTAACATAATAATGTAATTTTATTAATTTTTTTTTAATCCGTAGAGAAACCCTGCGACTTTAATAAATGAATACGTATATTACAAATGTATTTATTGTTTATATTAGGTAAATAGTTATCACTATAATTATTAATTATATAAATAGTTTATTTTCATATTTAAAATGTTAACAAAAATTACTTTATTCATTAGAAATAAATAAAGTGTTTAAAACTAACCAAAATATTAAACTATATTTAATCACAAGTTACTAAACACAACCAAAAAGTTTATAATAATTTTGTATTTTAATAATGTGAGTTAGGTAAATACTATATTTATTTTATAAATAGTTTTTTTTTAATATCTTTTTTTTTAAACATTAGAATAACATGATATAGGTATATGGTTTTGATCAGTTAATACGTCATCCTGAAAAAGAGAACGAAATTTGTTGAATCCGGTTGATATAATTAATTTAATTAAGTGGTTAAAAAACATAGACAAATGATCTAAAAAATATATTATCCGTAGTTATCCTTCATATAACCTTTTTTTTAATGCACTGGTGCCATAAAAATATATCTGTACATTAACTCACTATCGTGCTAGGATAGAACATCACACTATACGTCTTCTCGCGGACACTTTTCGGTTGTTACTGTTTTTGACAGAACCGTTCTAATTGATTTATCTGCTCTTGCCAGGTCTTTCGAGAACGCTCTATGTTCCTGTTCCCTCTAATACTTATATAAAATTTTCCTCGTTCATGCGTTCCACATGACCAAACTATTTCAGCGGCCTTTATTACCTCTACTGAGTATAATAATTAAATGATTAAATAAATTTTACATACGAAAATCGTAAACATATCCGCACTTTAAACTATATATACTTGGTACCGAAGCCTTCTATAAATTATTATCTAAATGTAGAAATTTAATTCGATACTGAAGATAATAATTAATTAATAAATGATGTTAACCACTCAGCCGAAGGTTTTAATCCCCTTCATAGGCCGTAGTATCACAAAAGGTGGGGGTTGCAGGTGGGAGGGCGTGGCACCCCCTCCCGCAGGCCCCACAGGGGGATCGGGGGTAGATTGTCTCAAAAGCAAAGTGCACACACACGGAGAAGTTCGGCGGACTTGGCTAATTCAATTTTCCCGCCCGATTGTCGGATATGAATATTTTGAATTCCGAACGGAGGTGTTTTCAATTTAAAAGGGAACCTACTCTTCGTCATTGTCTGGAAGTTTAGGCAATTTTCGGTAGAGTCAGCGTGGTGGTAGTTAGTATACAGGGTGTAACAAACCTAGTTCAAAATATTTTTAGACACCTGACCAAATCACCGTTACAGAAAATATTATCGAATAAGAAATTTTATAAAATCATGAGTACACATGCTTCGAATATGTACAAATATTTTAATGTCTTTAATAATAAGGCTTGTTATAAAGATCACCAAGTATAACAATTCTTTTAAAAAGAATCTATAGTAGTATCAAAATAAAAATCATTAGATTAAATTCTAAAAAAAAAACAATTATATACTTATAACTCTAAGTAACACTATAGTCTAATGGGACAATAAAAATATGGTTGAGCTCTCGCTTAGCCCGTGAGTTCAAAAAGTATTCCGGTACCGACAAGGAGGAAAATATAAACACAGAGTAAAATTTTTGTGACAAGTTTCACTGGGGTACCCGCTAAATTTGCATATTCCATGTTGAAATCATATACTACTACTACTATACTTACCATCACGCTGTTTCCCCGTGGGGGTAGGCAGAGAGGATAGAGCGCCACACTCTTCTGTCCTGACATACAATTCTCGCCTCATCCACATTCATACATCTTGTCATACAAGCTCGCCGATTGTTGAGGCTTCTAACAGAACCATCCTCCATTATCTGGTTTACCTGGTCATGCCAAGTCTTCCGCGGACGTCCTCTATTTCTGGTTCCATCAACACTTACGTCATATATCTTTCTTACCATTCTCTCCTCATTCATCCTTTCCATATGACCAAACCACCTAAGTGATCCTTTCTTAATCTTACTCACTATACTAACATCAGCTCTACATTATTTTCTTATTTCTTCATTCTTTACTTTGTCATAAATAGATTTGCCACAAATACGTCTAAGTGATCTCATTTCCACTGCATTCAGTCTACTTTCGTTCCTTTTCTGCCATGTTGAAATCATGATCGTCGATAAATTATTTCTGTGAGAAATTAGTATTTTAAGATTGTGTATTTATGTTTAATAAAATCACTATAGAAAATTGTATTTAAATCGTAAGAAATTTTTCAAATCAAAATCCCCTCAACGAATCGAAAAATTTTTCGGCATTTTCATCTCTCGACAAATGCAAATTAATAAGATTTTTTTTCTTATAAAATCGATCACGTCTAGCATGGCTGTTGCGAATGTCGTTGACATGTTGAAAATAGACTCAAAGATGTAGCAAGTCAGTGAATATTTTTTAATAAGAATTTTATAAATAACCAACACAACATGACGCTGTTTCACAGCAAGGGTAGGCAGAGGCTCATTCTTTTGTCCTAACACAATTCTCCTCTCACGCATATTCATACATTTTGTAATGTAAACTTGGCCATTTGATGACTATCTTTCATTATTTGGTTTTGCCAAGCTTCCCACGGACGTTCCCTGCTTCTGGTGCCATATATCTTTCTTACCATCCTCTACTCAATCTTTCATTTCACATGGCCAAACCATCTAAGCGATATTTTTCTAATCATATTCACTATGTTAAAATCATATATCACATTTTCTACAACGAGAAATATATCTTAAAACTCATCACGCAGAGAAAATAGAAGGCAGCAGAAACGTGAATAGAAACAGGTTGTCTTGGATGCCTAAGAAAGTAGTTTAATATTCAATATACATCTTGTTTATTGTTGTTGAATGTAAATCAGCTTTACATTCTTTCAAAATTTGTTCATTCGGTACTCTATCATAGATCAATTTGGCACACACTCGCACATGCTCAAGTTTTTTCATTTTCACTTCATTCAATTTACTTTCATTCCTCTTCTACCAGCTTCAGGCTTTACTTCCATACCTCAGTAATGGTACCAGGGCTCCATAGTGTACCGCTAGTCTTGCTTCGGCTGACAAGTTTCTATTAGAAATTAATATATTCAAAGTGTCGTTCACTTTATTCACGTTTCGATATTTTTAGGTATTTTGTAAGTATGGAATTAGAATTGTAAGTACGTATGTGTATATAGAAAAGTCGTGATGATTAATTTTAGAATTAAATATGGTAAATAAATCTTTGTTTTGCTACATTTTGTACAATAGAAAAAAAAAACGAAACGGAAAATCGTTGCCACATTAAAATAACGTAATCCAATTCATGAACACAAAATAAAGATATTTTTAATTTGACGAAACTTATTTCAGATACCGAAAATAACTCAAGAAAACTAAATCCTGGAGAAATTTTGTGGTATCAGAGAAAATTACAAAATTGGTATATTTTCATGCTTAGTTCATTCACCTCCACCAATTAAGTGAAACCGCAGAAAATGGAACATACCGTATAAACAATGAAAAATTATTACAGGCTGCTGAGGTGACAGCATCTACGAGGAGAAGATTTGCAGTCCGGGATCTAGGGGTTCATTCTCCAAGCATCCAAGTAATATATTTTTCTCTAATAATTACATAATAAATAAGAGCTTCAGACTCGACGATATATATTATTGTTTTCACACAAACCACTTTCAATAAAATAAAAAATATTTACACCGTGATGCAGTTTACTCCGATTTGCGGCGAGGTAAACTCGTTTCTACACAGCGTTCACACTCATATGTAAAAATATTTGCATTTTTTCCTTCAAGAGAATACATCCGAAGGCTCCGGATTAACCGATCCTTCCCAACAGCCCTCTTACTACTTGCCCTAAGGTCGGGGGTGAGTCTCTGATGTAGCAGCTTGTCTAGCCGGACATTTTCGGAAACGCTTCTGTTCAGGGGGTCCACAATAATATAATGCAAAAGACAACTTAAACTACGAACAATAACAGAGTATAGAAACGATGTTTTAGGTTAAACCATCACCATAATAAATAGACCTGGAGACCAGACCTCTCGAGCACACCCGCAAAGACAAAAAAGAAGTCACGAATATCCGACGGCAGCCGAGCGCAATCGGACCTGCCAGAATTTTAGAAACTAAATCGGCGTTTGACCGCGGACGACATATTAAACTAATTTTTATTAAAAGAATATTATAAATATTAATTTGAACGTACATGATAACTGTCGAGTATCAATTTCAATGTCAAGCACCGCTAGAGAAATGGCGACAATTTAAAATCGGCCACCTCTTATCGGGACACCAATATTACATCGTACACGTCGAATATGAATACACACTTTTATTTTATTAGTAGTCGACATTATATCAGCACCGACTAACATCTCGATATAATTAACGGTATATGGGAGACAGAAGTAGGAGATTCAAAGATGTGTTTCTGTCGCGTTCAGCATAATAAGCATCTGTCAGATGTAATCTCTATTCTTGGAAACTTGAGCTACCAATTTGCTCTCAAGCGCTAAAATTTATGATGGGTTAAAAGATAAAAAAAAAAACACTGTCACGCCCATATTTTTCTATAAATTAATTGGCAGTTCATTGGATATGATTTAATAATTGTAAATCCAATCGACCATCGCATTTATGGATTCAATAAATCGTAGAACATGTCAATATTCGTCATTAATAAAAAAAGGACGAATATCAAACGAATTTTTCCGATCGGAATGAACTAAGAATGCTTTAATCCGTTATCAGCCCCGGATTGTGCCTATTTATACATCAACAAGAATAATTAATGAACATTAAATTCATTTCTAAACCATAGAAAACGAAGACGATCATTGTAATGTGTGACCAAATGACCAGAATGTAGCCATAATACAATAATTATGAGAAATATGTTACCTGTGTGTGTCCTGAGGTGTGCCTTGAGATGAGAACTCTTCCCGTACAGCTTGTCACACCCCAAGAAGAGACAGCGATGCGTCTTGTGGGGCGGGGCTCTGTCCCCGTTCCTCGGCGCCAGGGCGGCCCTGGGCCCGAGGGCAACCCTTCTCTTCGCCTCCCTGCCTTGCCCTCTCATCTCTTCTTTCAACTCGCGAACCCTCCCGACATCCCTTTGTTCTTCTTTAACCGCCACCTCTTGCTCTTCCTTCACTTCTGCGACCCTTTCGATTTCGGGTCCAATTAAATCTTTAAACCTCGCATTTTCTGGGTTTTTCTGCGCCAGAATTATTCCTCCCGATGCTAGATCCGCTGTTTCATTGCGCACTGTGTTGTCTGTTTCGTCAATCTTTATTTCGGGCAACCTTCCATACGACCTCTGATCTTCTTTTAGATAACGTTTAATTTCGGAATCTCTATTATCTTCCTTCAATACTTTTGATTTATGTTCTGGAACTTCTTCTTTAAATTCCCAAATCCTGTTGAAATCTCGGGACTCTTGCAGTATATCTTCGTGTCCGCGCTTCAGCTGATTTCTGGGCTCCGCGTCCGTTTCTCTGCCCGACTCCGCGTCCATTTCTTCCTGAAGGTCTTTGGGTCTGCCTCTCTCGGCCCTGAGATCCCTGACCCGCCCTTCTTTATATTCCGTCAGTTCGGCCAGGATCCTGGCGACGGTGTAGCTGGGGGCCTCCATGGGCTTGGGGCCCCGGCCCGCGGACATGGCGAGCAGGCAGTGGGCCGCGAACCGGACCTCGTGGTCCATGATCATCAGATCAGCCCCCTGCCCGACCTTCAGCCCGCCTCCGGGGATGTCGTTGACCATTCAAGTTTCAACTATCCACGGCGCGGAAGCGACGAGACGCAACTCGAATTACACTCATCATCACAGGTGTCACCTTTCGTCGACCATAACCAAACATTCACAACAAAACACTAACAGATGTTTAATCCGAAGATTAACGATTCACATAATATATACTGCGCATATTATCTGGGCTGAAACATTAAATGTAGCGCTATCCGTCGCTTGTCTTGATAAGCGCGCTATACAGCGTGATTCATCCACAATTAGGGGAAATTGGATTTGTCAATAGAAAGTATAGAAGCACTTCTGAACAACAACGAAATGATATTATCAAGATTACAAAACTAAGCCAATTATAGATTTCGCGCAATCAGACATAATTCAAATTATCAATTCGAACTGATAAGGACGTCTAATCACGTGACAGTGAGACGCTGACATCACTCCGCGTAATTTTAATTATTTATCTTTCATGGGATAAAAAAAAATATCGTGTACAATATGCGGCACTGAATTTCAAAATCCGCCATATAACACATTTTTAATAAATTTTAGTTATATATAGCTATCATTGGAATCGGAATTACTTTTTTAATTTAAAAACATATGTTTCATTTCCAAAATACGCTTTTTAGAATGTTAAGAGTGGGTAAAATTCGATATAATGCGATGTAACTTTCAAAACCTGGCGTGTTTATTTTATCATAGTGAAATACATATTTGTATTAAAATTAATAGAATACATAATATAGCCAGTGACTCCTAATATATAATGTAATATTTCTTCAGTACTTTGGGGATAGAATATAAATCCAGCGTGTGTTTCAAACATTCCTAGATTTTATTCTTCAATCGTATCTCTTTGCAAAATGCCCGGTACGAAATGACGGGCCGACACGCCTATTCTTTCTTTGGCCAGTTACCGCTGAGATCTTTCAAAAGAAGCGTTTCAAATCCGCCGAGGCCGCGCAGCGCCAACAAAAATAACAATTATCCCCGTCCTTCTCGTGTGCAGTGGCAAAAAAGTGCACCATTTACTTCGTGCCCGGTGGACTGAAAAAATACGGCCGAAGAACCTTCAGATTCTGTGCACAAGATGAGTTTCTATAAATAATGCGGTTGCGAACGGAACCCAGAGTGGCGTAATATCCCCTACAAGCAATAGGAACACGCGGTAAAAAGAAACAAGCCATCGAATCCGCGCCTCGCGGAGCGGCTACAAAAAACCCGCACTGATTTACTTCGTGCCCGATTCGCAACCGCGACGCGTATGCTGATTTCAGACCAGGTGATTATTTTTTCAGGAGCCTCGTTACGAATTCACGACAAACGATGAAAGGTTGCACCGAACGGTGAGCACCTTTGACCTATTGGTCGTAATTTACTAGCGCACACCGCACGAGACGGAGACAGAAACTAATGTTGCATGTATCGCTTCCTTCCGTCCCTTCAAACAGGTATTAATACTGGGATCTTTGTCCTGCTCCGAATAAACAAAAAAAATCACGGATGGAAGCACACTTTGGAAAGACGCCTTTTCACAACGACGGTAATGAAAATTGAGCGGAGCCGACACGCCGACCCTTTCTCCTCGGGAGCCTCGCCTTGCCGCCCGGCTGCGGAACGTTGCGCAGTTGGCAAACTTTGCCCGAGGTAAATAAAACAGCAATTAAACGCAGAAATCTTTCACAGTGACACGCACCCGGCACCCGCAAACAATTGTCTAATTGACAATCTGGGAGTCGAGCAGATTGCGTTTACCCGAGTGCTTTGTTTCCGAGTCGGAGATATCATCTTGACACGCCCATGATAAAGTTGCCAAATATCAACAGCGAATTTAAACCGTGAAATAAATAAAAATGTATATTTTTCATGTAGCTGTAAGACATTTACATTTCATGAAAAGTTAAAAATTTTAGAAAGTTATTTGTTAACACTAATAATTTTTAATTACTCTTTTATTTTACGAGTCAATAAATACAGCAGTAATGAGTAAATAATAAAATAGGCTTTAGTTCACTGCAACGTTTCATTTTAAAACTGCGTTTTAAATTATATAAACAGAATTGCGCAGCTGAAATTTACGTCGGTATCTACGATGTTATTTATTCGATTCAAATATAAATAACATAATATTTTTGATATCCATATTATGACAGAATGTTTAATAATGCAATATTGTGAAATTCCACTGAAGTCAAAATTTTTTTAACAATTAAAAAAAACAAGTAGGGTAATATACAAAATAATCTGTATTTAAAAATATAAAATTAGTGAAAAACGCAAAATGTAGATATAATCCATTATTAATCTTTTATATTTTTTATTTATTATCTTTTTTTTATTAACCACTGAATATATTGCTAATTTTAAAAGTATTATTATTAATCTAGATACGGTACTTTATGTGAATAGAAAAGTCGTCATTAAATATATTTTCGAAGTTGTAAAGAAATGCTTGTTTTCCGAAATTGATGAACAATTCACATCCTCACTCGATACATCCGTTTCAAGTGCGCAAAAACTTAATTCAAAATAAGCAACGCAAAAAACAACAAAAACTTGGGTACGCGGCTATGTCCGGGTGCCGGCAGCACGCAGATACAAAAGAAACTTCAAAAAAAAAAAAAATTAAAACGTTTCTGAATTATTTTGCACGTCAATATTTCGGCACTCACTTTAAAAAACAGTATTATATTTTTTCGCGACTTTCGCGAACATTTTCAGCACTTTGAAAAATACCGCCCGCTCGCGATGGGCGTAGGCTCAAGATTTGCGAACATACACAAATGTCAGATAGACAGAGAGAGCGAACGAACCCCCCCACAAACAGTGTCCGCCCGCGACCAATGCACGGGACATACTGACGCATACCATGTGCTTTTGAGCCGGCCTGCGCATGCGCCGGGAGTTAGTACACGCAGAAATATTGTGCAGATTATTTTAATGCATCTTTTGAATTCAGAATAAATTCGATATAATAATGTTGATTGGTTTAATTCAATGTTCCGAGACTCTTAAGATTGACGTTTGACGTAATTCGTTCACGTCGATTTGTCGCTTATAAGGGAGTCGTGCTATCAACCTGGTTAGAACTTTTTCATGTGCCGTCTTCTATCAACGGTTGGAGGAGCAAGGTGCAGTACGCTGATTTATTTTATGCAAGATACATATCGCACACCTAGATCAAAACTAAGACAACTCAAAAAGTCATTTTTCAGTTGACAAAAAAATAAAAACATTTTTCTCCATTTTTTGTTACTAAAGTTATGAAACTGAATAACATTTTAGGTCATAAATGTATCCTAAAATGGGATTATTCGAGAACTGGAGCTATGTTAGTTGCGTATATTATAGAGTATCCGGATATAATAATAACTAAAAATTCTTGATTTTTGAGTTGTCTTAGTTTTGATCTATGTGTGCGATATATAACTTCTTTATTATTTTGGATATTGAGCTACTTTCAGTGGTTACGCAGCCAAAATAACATGTGCCTACCCACTCCTCTTGCTTCTTATATCTTTGCCTGCATAATGAGAGAATGTATTTCTCACTGCAGAGAGTATGCACCTTTCCTTCGTTTGATAGATGTTATTCACGCGTCTTAGTACCTTCTTCATTGATATTGCGGTCTGTCACCCCAGAAGATATACAAGCTACATTTCAAATCATTCCAGCTTTTTAATAAGATAAATTTTTGTTTTAATTAATAGTTATCATATTTCTTTAATCAAGCATGTAGATATTAAATTACTTCAATGTTATTACATCAGTTTAAATATTTTATAGCTACATATTTATTAGTATTAGTTAATGTATTCCTAATTATTTTAACAAATTCTACGAATCATCTCCTTTCTAAATCTCATATTATCAAAGATCCTTTAACAAGCTGAACTTACTGATCTAGTGGTTAGACAACTCTTGTCTAATGATGCAGTAATCAGGGTTCGAACTTCGTCCCGGGAGAGCATTGAGCCATTTTTATTTACATAGCATAAGCTATTAACACAGTTTGAATATAGAAATAATATTAAATCGCCGTTTACGTATATCTATTTTAAAAAAAATATTATTTATTATTAATTAGATTAATTCTAAGATTAACTTATTTACTTCTGATAACATTATGACCTCTCTTAGAAATGCAACAGTTCAACTGACCAATGCCGTACGGGTCACGCTAGAAACTGATTTATTAACTAAAACAGTATTTTAATATTAATAATAAGAAAACATTGTTTATGCCACTGTTAATTGATAAATCAACATGTTTCAAGACCAATGGTCTCTTCTTCAGGATACAATGTATATACTAAAATTAAAAAACAAAACAAAGGGTTTTCTTATTATTAATATATTTAATATGTTAAGGAGAACACATTTTTATTGTGAAGTTGTAATTATTCAGAACATAGGTCTGTGATATTTTACATACTAAATTAATGTATTCATTATAAATATATACATACAAAATCGATGCAAATACAATATTTTTCGACATAATTGATTTTATATGTATATATTTATAATTAATACATTAATTTAGTATTTAAAATATAATATGTTGCCACAAAGGTACTTTACAATTACTAAATAAGTAAAACATTATTTTTAATGAAGCATAAACCGAGAAAAAATACAGGCAATTAACATGGCCAACTCCCTTTTTTAAATTATGCAAATGAATAACAATTTTTTAAATTAAACTTTAGCCGATTTTCTTTGAAATTACCATTATTTTTTTATCATCGCATTTTTTTGGGTAAATTTAGATCATATATCATTCAGCATGTGATTATTTATTATTAGCTTTTTATTAGAATGAGTAAGAGGTACATGTCTGTAGTGCTAAAATAAAAAATATTTGTGATATGTTGTGATTTGTTATATATGCGAATTTACAGATATTGTAATATGGTCCAGTTAGAAGCCTCAATAATTGACGAGCTTGCATAAAAAGATGTATGAATGTGTATGAGACGAGAACTGTGTCGGGACAGAAGAGTGTGTTGTTCTATCCTCTCTGTCTACCCCCGTGGAGATAAGGCGTGCTGGTAAGTTAGTTAGATAAATTTTCACATATTTTTAAAATTATAATTAACGGTATTACATAATTTAATTTATATATACACATTTATTTGTGTTATTTTCTGCATTAAGCACTTGTAACCTAGAACGTTGTTTCCTTTCAGTATCGTTTGGCTATTTCCTTCTCAAAACTGTTTTAGAAAGAAATGACCGTTTTGTGCATATGTATATATATGTATTATGTACCTACGAAAGGGTATTCATGAAATAACTAACAAATCAAAAATAAACATTTATTATTTTAGTTTTATTAAATTTCCGAAACCTTAATTTTACAAGTTTAATATTAGATATTACATATTAGTTTACTTACTTACCATCACGCCGTTTCACCGTGGGGGTAGGCAGAGAAGATAGAGCGCGCGCAACACTCCTCTGTCCTGACGCACAATTCTCGCCTCATTCACATTCATACATCTTCACATCGCCGATTGTTGAGGCTTCTAACAGAACTATCCTCCATTATCTGGTCATGTCAAGTCTTCCGCGGACGTCCTCTATTTCTGGTGCCATCAACACTCATCAATTATACTTTAAATTCATTATTTCATTGAATGTTTGAGAAGCCTTTTATTATTGTGCTCATTATTATGAAAGTGATCTAAGTCATGTTTCTTTCGTTACGAGATATTTGAAGGTTTGAGATTGAATTGATTTAAAAAATATTTTTATGTTACACAACACAATGTTACAAAATTTATTTAGTCTACTAGATTTATAATTTATTTCGACATATAATTGTTGCATGTGGCTTACACGGAATTAAAAAGTTTAAGGTTGAAATGACTAACTGTGTTATCAAAATAAACACTAGCGGAATACCGTTGAACGTCGTAACAATACACTAAAATATATTATTTTAATTTAAAACAATGTGTCGTGTAATAATTGAAAAACTCTTTTTTATTATTTCTTGACTTAAAATACTTTCATAATAATAGGCACATATTTTGTACTATTCTGAAGAATATGTATAAAAAGTTGTGCACAGCTATAATTTCTGCGATAATCTAAATAAAATATTTTATTAATGTACTATATAAGTTTATTTTTAAA
Organism: Eubasilissa regina; assembly: GCA_022840565.1. Classification (NCBI taxonomy): domain Eukaryota; kingdom Metazoa; phylum Arthropoda; class Insecta; order Trichoptera; family Phryganeidae; genus Eubasilissa; species Eubasilissa regina. The sequence continues at coordinate 11,944,551 of JAINEB010000007.1, read as the reverse complement.
GTGTTTTTAATAGCATTTATTATTTTTTTATTATCATTAATTTTCCTAATTTTCTTTTAATATTTGAAGAATAGAATTTCTTTTAAATAGATTACAAAACGTTTGGACTTTAAATTCTTCAAAGAGTAAATTTGTCGAATAATCTTTTGGTTTTTTTAATATTCATTTTATTATAAGTTTTTATACTGTTAATCACCTAATATGAGATACCCAACTTTGTAATAAAATTTGTATATAAGCTCACTACATTGTTTTATTTTTTATTAGTTGATAATGGATCGTCCAATTATTTAGAAAAATTAAATATAGAACCAAAAAAATCGTATTAGATTTCTTGTATTGATTAACAATTAAATTCAATAAAACGAATACCATATGTATTAAAAAAATAAAAAACTCATAAATGAGGTATGTACCATGTACACCGTGTTGACATTTTGATCTGCTGATTACCTTAAAGATAAGTTTTAGATTGGTAGAAAGAGACAAAATTCAATCACAACATTCGATCTGTCAGCGAGACTCGACACGTGCACACAAACGTTACCTATAAATATTTATGCTGAAAAAGTTAGATAAACATAAGTTATTAAATTATAAACATTAATTTGGCGTTTGACGTATGTACAATAAGCGTGAAGCGAGGGGCGAAACGGCGAATCTCTGAGATATGTTGTAAACACGGGTAAAAGAATCTCAGAGATTGTCTCGAGTTAAAAGTCTCACGATCTCGTCTGCGGACACGGGCCACAAGTCCATGTAATATTATTAATGTATATCCTCCTCGGCGAATGCATTAATGTATGAATGGGTGCATTATTTATGTTCACTACGAACACATAAATAAATAAATCGGAATGATAAATAATAAACAAGATAATGGGACTCGGCACCTAGCATCTAGCACCCAGACCGCATATATACATCTCTTAACATTCATATCTCAAGAGGAAAGCTACAACTTCTTTGGCAAATAACATCTACAGATTCATATCGGTGTCAATTTACACTCCAATACGTTTTTTCATATTACTTTTTCTACTATCTATCTATAATATTCAATGATAGCTGTTCGCTTTTAAAATAATATTTCAACCCTTCTTATTGCCTAGATGGAATCGACCTTGCCCTACCCTCGTTTACGGGGTTTCAAATTTAAGCCGGTTACGTGTTATGTTATAATTTCGACACCAAAATATTATATTATATTTTACTAGCAGAAATCATATTATACTACCAAGAAAGCAAAGCATTTCCAACTGCTTTTGCTAGGCCACGCCAACGGCCATGGTCAATGTTTCCATAAAACCTGTTGTGATTCGATGTTAACAATATATTGCATTACAAAAAAAAATCAAATAGTCTACCGCAGTAAAGCAAACAAATTTGTAATCAGACATATTCTTTAAATGATTTAAATAAAAACGTAACTTACCGTTCCCTCGACACACGTGCCATCTGACGACGGATTATAATACAGGGTTAAAGCAGGCTAATAATAATAATTGCAACCCTATCAGTTGTTACTATTAGCGGTATTATAAAATAGATTTTCAAATTTTTGCCAGTAAGAAGATTTGAAAATATAATTTATGAAACTTTATAATAAGCCCTTCTTGAAATAATAATAATTCGATTAGAAAAACGTCAATAAATAATATTTTACTAAGGAAAACACATTCTTATTGCGAAGTTTTAATTATTCAGAACATAGGTCTGCGATATTTTTAATATAAATTAAATGTTTTAATTAGAAAGATACATATAAAATCAATTTTATCTTTTATACAGATAACTACTGTCGCTTCACTTCGCTAACACTTATAATTAATCTTACTTTAATCCCGTTTATATATCATAATCCTTTTCGCGGATGTTGACATTATGGACGCTTGTACTAGTGGTGGAAAGAAATCTATCGATGAACCAACACTCGGCAGACGAAAAGTGCCTTCTTTTCTTCTTCATATTTCCACCATAAGTTCTGGTGGAAATATGAGTAAGAAAGGAAGGCACTTACTTTTCGTTTGCCGGATGCTGGTTCATTAATAGATTCCTCTCCACCTTAAATACAAGCGTTTGAACGAGGCGTAAAAGATTATTTTTATGTATTAGCGGAATTAAGCTAAGATTAACTAATTAGCGTTAGCGGAGTGCGGCGACGGTAGTTGTCCGTACAAAAATACGAAAAATATCTTTCTAATTGATATATTTAATTTGTATTAAAAATAATATTTTGCTGCATTTCGCAGAATAATTGACATGCAAGATATATATACGATTCCATTAGATTCGATAGAAATACAACTCTAGTATTTTTTCTTACTAGCAAGAGAGACTACACTAATATTATACTATTTTTTGTTGATTTTTTATTATATATAGTATGTGGACTTTTAAAACCTCTTTTTTCAGTCCTCTTTAATTTATTCTATGATGCATGTTCGCGTCCAATGACCTTCAAAAAATGATCGGCCGGATCAATCGAAAAACGCATACTTTTACATTATATAATTGATGCAGATCTTGTTTGTTTTGTGTTGATAAGCGACACGGACAGATATCAATAAGTATTTATTGTATTGTTGTGCGACGCTGAGAATATTTTTTTGTTTTATGTTGCTATGCGATGCTTATAATACACTAATAATTTATGATCAAAATATTTTATCTATTTATACATAATTTTAAGCACTTGTGAATAAGAAAGAATTTAAATAATGGGAGTGGCACTGACTTAAACGTAAATAATAAAATAAAAATATCTTGTTATCATAATACAAAAAAAAAATCAACTTGGAATATTGGTATAAAAATACTTCAAGGGTTGTATAAAAAAGTTTACTAAATATACAGCTATAAATTTTATTGATACCATCTTGTGACCTCTGTTTTATAGGCATTTATGTGTAGATATATATTTAGATGTTGGTCGATACGTAAATACGATAATAAAATTTTCAATCCTGCGTATCTTATTATTACTTTTATCAATCAAATCATGTTTTATATTCCGAATATCAATACAACAATCAATTTCACCAAGAATGAAGATTAATTGCACATTTGGAGAAATTATTATTTTATTTTTAATAACTATTTTAAATACTAATTTAATGTTTTAATTATAAATATATACATATAAAATCAATTTTGTCGAAAAATATTGTTTTTGCGCTACCGAGATTCGAACCTGGATCTCTATTTCCAATCCAGGGAAGTACAATACCAATTGTGTTATAGCGCTAGTATTTTTCATTGAATTTGTCATGAAAAATACTTGGTAATGTACTTCCCCGGATTGGAATAGAGATCCAGGTTCGAATCCCGGTAGCGCAAAAAAAAAAGATTTTATATGTATATGTATTTATAATGAATTCATTAAATTAGTATTTAAAACATAACAGAGCTATATTCTGAATAATTACAACATCACAATAAGAATGTGTTTTTCTTAATAATAACTATTCTCAACCTTTTTACGACTGTAAAGTTTTGAAAAGAACGAAGAAAATATAAATCTCTCTTAATATTGAAAGCAAACAAGTTTTTAAAAATATCGTAGCTTATTTATTTAATTAAGTACGCATACTTGAGATGTCTTGTTTATAGTTGCAGTTGTTTACGTAATTTTGCTTCTTGTTTGTGATCATAGGCTGGTGGAGAATTTTTATACAAGAATTAAAAGTTATATTCTCCTATCAAAATTTTTCATAAAAAAAAACTATTATAATGTTTCTCTCTGTTGGCTGGTAGAATAACTAAAAAAATAACCGGTTAAATATTAATTAAGAAGCAAAATTAGTTAATTACTCACTAGAAACCAGATATCTTTAGTATCTTTGTATTGTATAAAAACGGTTTATTTTTACAGGGTTTAAAAACATAAAGTAATGAGAAAATATTATCACATTTTATGAATATTTGAATTAACATTATTACGCAAACGAGTATGTATATACCTACCGCATGTACTCGTATACCACATTAACCCAAATGTAACGCTATATATTTAAATAAAGCGACCTCTGTGGTAATCACAAAACCAACCATTTTAATGTGACTGAAAATTCAGAGATGTCATCAAGCAGTGAAGGCTCAAATAAATAAATAAATGTTTAATTACGTATTAATTTTTTACTCTTTTATGTCATATTTGTACTAATACGCTACATATAGTGGCGTGCAGTAGGTATAGACTTAGGTTATGCTGATACCATGATATTATTTAGATATTATTACACATAATATACAAAATGCCACATTGTATAGTAGATAGATTTATGAACTTTAATTTAACCGACGCCTTTAAGCAAAATGAATCCATCATAATAAAAATGCATTATTCTTGAACGCAAAAGATCAATCATAAAAACAATACGTTCAAGTAAGGTAGTAAAATTTGCGAACTAGTAAATGAGGAAGTAGTCGCTTTGATCAGCTCTAAGCCAAATTCAAAACCTTTCAAATGTCATTCCGTTAGGAAACAGCATAAGTAAAGACTTCGTGCAACATGGATCGGCTGACCCATTTCTGACTCTGCCGAGTGGAATTTTCAATTCAGTAGGTTGCAATTGTATGGCTTGAATAGAACGATAGATAAAATAGTGGCTAACAATTATAGTAGCAAAAACTGAATAATAACCCAGTAGAGGACTACAGCGCTCCGGTAGCATCGCGCGGTAGCATCCAGAACTACGCAACTAATGATTATGCTGATACACGGTGGGCGCTAGCGTAATTATAACATATGAATTATTTTAATTATATTTGTTTCCTAGATATACCTGGGTACTATATATATATATATATATGTATTAATTGTATCTAATTAGTGCATACATTATATATATAATGTATGCACTAATTAGATGCTTGGTTATAAATATATCAAAACGCAAAAATTAACTGCTGAAATGTAGTTACTCGAATCCGTAAAGATACTCATAATTATTGCACCATGTTTAGTCTATTCGTGCAAAACATTTGCACGAATAGACTAAACATGGTACTACTGCTATCAACTAGTATCATTTATAGAACGAACTACAGATTATCCAACAAGCATGGTAGAACTTTAAAAAAGGAATTGAATTTTTAAAAACCAAGTATGACATCAATATTTTTTTTATTTGAAACATGATTCGAAGCCATTAACAAGATTGGTGTATAATTTAATTCAAATGTGCACCACGACTACGTTTGATACAGTGTATTCTTCGGATCCAATATTCAGCCACTCTATTTATGTAAATGCCTTCGATAGCTGGTTTCCATGTTTTTGATTAACAATAAGCACATATATGATATACGAACTGCACTAACCTTTCATTTTTACTGTATTTCTGGTCAGATGTTGTTGTTCTTTTAGCTCGGTTGTCATCTTTAGATTTCGACCGACCGAGGCGCGCACTGGTGGTTTAATTGGACCGCTGGACTGGTCCAAGCACGAGATGTAATCGAATGACGCCTGTCGGTTACTGTCTTCTTAACTTTCCGGAAAAAGGGCGGCAATACTCTCACACACACGCACACATGTACATTATTACAATCCAATTCACCAATAACACGTGTCTTATTGTTTCTTAATTGTTCAATTGTTGTTGGTTTAAAACAAGTGACTTTAAAAATTCCCGCAGAATATATCACATCTAACAGAGAAATATCACACGATATAGGCGGCCAATTGACAGGCCTATTTATGGAAATGATTGGATCATTGAATGTTTGTTTTCAATAATTCTCAGTTACAGCATGCCACGTGGCTCCATCCTATTGGAACAACATTTCACTGAGATGAATGTTATTATCAATAAATTAATGATTATTTCGATCATAAAGTTGACGAGTGCTAGTTGAGTTTGTCGAATCGAAGACTGATTTCGATAATAAGTCTGCATAACTTGTAAACGTTGATCCAATGTGAAACGCTTCGTGATAAAATGGCAGACTATCCAGAATAAAAATAATAATGACAGGCGTCAAAATATTAATTAACATGGCTCACAATTATTGGATAACCCTGTATAATCTAGAATTATGACTTCATTAAAAAACAATCAGTTTGTAACAATTTTCTTGATATTACATACCAGTTGAAATATTATTTTTGTGGACGAAAAAAATTCCACTTGTTTGTTAGTTTTTAACAAAACAACTGAAACGTGTGTAGATGGTTTAAATATATTATGAAATATAAGATGTATGCCTTTCTAATTTCTCGTAAAATACATTTATTTCGAGTGCATAACATATGAGACCTAAAGAGTCTAATGTCTAACAGTGTTTCAAAAGGTTGATGTTTCGTATGTGTTCTTAGATGTTCAGCAGAACATTTTTGTGAACGATGTATTGAACATTTTGAGAAGGACCGTTCTCAATATTTATTATTTTGTACTATCAGTTTCAATCCAGTGTTCAATTTTGAGACATGGAATTGGAGCTACTAGAATAGTACTTATCTATTTCTGCGACAATCTTGGAACTCTTCAATCTTGCAGTCGAAGGTGGGTAAGTACATTTTTCAGCTATTAATATTTGTTATTTTACGTTATATAAGTATATTAAGTAATACTCGATTGCTTTAATAATTATTGCGTATAATTATATAAGAGTGATAAAAAAAATCTGCCCCTTTCTCGGAACACCACGAATAGCTCTTATATTAAGCGAGCCCGTTGTTATATAAGAGAAGAAAACTGCGTGTACCCCGATGATCCTCCGATAATGTCGAGCATGATAGAGTAAACCTAGATAAAGTAGCACAGCGATGATCACTCCTCCAACCGAGACAACTCAACTGTCGAGTGCAGCATTGCCAGTTGAATGTACAATCACAGCTAGATGGAATAGTTAATTCTGGAATAACTGGAATTAAAAATTTTCTTCTTGTATACCTAGTTATTAGAAAAGTAATTATATAAAAAACAACAGTATCCAAATTATCCGAAAATAATATGTCTCTAATAGATAAGTTTTTTTTTAAATATTAACCGAATTAATTTAAAAGTAAATACATATTCCTAAATAAATGGTCGTTCCATGCTATGACTGATTGCAGTGTCTTTTATAATGTCTATATAAATATAAAACATTATTCCAGTTAAAATTCTATTATAATCTATAAAAAACCTTCTCCCGGATGTACATCATTTTGAGTAAAGTTTGGTTGTCATGTTACTGCTAATAAAAATGGCATGTTTGTTTGCTATATTTTAATGTCTAAGTACAGAAAACGTTTAACATTAAATCACGGGGACCTTAATATTTTTTTCACGTTAAAATAAATAACGAGATGCCTGCCTAATAAATTTACTGTCGTGACGTCAAAGCAATTCGATAACGACGCGCCCGACAAGTAATCCGGATAATGTTTAAAATGGTAAGAGGGTGTGCGATAAGCGACATCCTTGTATCTATTTCAGATCAGATGTTGGTATAGTCAAAAAATCATAAACAGAAAACAGTTTGGTAACATAGCGGCCAGTACCTTCTATTTTGGATCCAAAATATTTATAATACAAATTAAGTGTATCAATTAGATAGATATACAGATAAAATCAATTACTTGAAAAAATATTTTTTTGCCACCGGAATAAAATTTTCGATAAATTGATATATCTATATGTGTCTTTCTAATTAATACATTTAATTTGTATTAAAAATTTCACGGAAGTACGTTCTGAAAAACTGCAAATTCACAATAATAATATGTTCTCCTTAAAAACGAAAGGAAAATAAATGTGTGAAAAATATAGCTTAAGCGCGTTCTTTTTTAAACTGATGGCAAAAATTCTATAACCTTTCCTCGTTTTTTAAAGGTAATTATTTGTTTTATTTATTATTATTCTTTTTAAATTGACAGATTAATGTGATTTTTATTTCCCGTGATATTTTTATACCTGTTAATAAATAAGGTCACAGATATATTTTCCAATCCATGTTGACACCAAAAATATGGAAGAATTTATATCGCCATTTGAACCTCGGGAATTTGACACTAGTTGTCACACGGTGGATCCGACTCACTCTGACCCGGGGGAAGTTTGGCAGCGCTACGTCACACGTCACACGTCATACGTTACATGGAGTTACAAAAAGCTTTGACCCCCTCGTAAATTAGACTCCACGTTAGAAGTCCTAGAAAACCGAGTCCAGATATTTTACCCGGGGCGAACTAAGGACTGGCTCGAAAAACTTCAGACTTACGAAGTTTCCTTTCAGAACTGTATTAAGCAAAAATGTCCGACACAGCCTCTCCCAGGGGATTGTGTAAACAATGTAGCTATTACTTATTTATTTATTCACGTATGTTTTAGATATTTCCCAAAAATGTAACTTAACGGGATATATTTTTTACCGGTGTCTTCATACATAATTAAATCTCATTAAAGTATTTAGATATTAGACGTTGGGACTTCAGCTTTTGACATCAAAGATCGATGTTTTAATTCCGTCAATTCCCATCCATAATAGACTTATTTATTTATTTATTCTTAATATAGTGCATACATAGGTATTTTTATATATGCTCTAATATAAACAAGATCTAATATAAACAAGATCAAGTTCCTTTTTACTACAACTTATCTTTCACATGGTCGCTCTGTTTAATTTTAAATCTATGTAGTTTCTCCTCCTTTCTAATGTTTTCCGGCATTTCATTATAAATCTTCATAGCACTGCACATCATCGATTTCCGAGATTTAGCCATCTTCCTGAATGGCGGTCTCAGTCTATCTTTTCCTCTTGTATGATGTTCGCGCTCGTGTTTATTTACATACATTTTTCATACATAGGATTTTATAAATAAATACCATTACATTGAAATATATTTTATTATATTATAAGCATAAGAGACAATAGCTTAAAACTATTTAAGAGGCGTATTATTGCGTTGATATATTGATATATAGTAACACGTCTACAAAATAAATGTATTGGAATCCTATCGCAATATATTATAGACATCAGTACCCAGGGCTAGATTAAACATAGAGGATTAAGTTTATTACTACGTGCCTAAAAATATTGAAAAAAAATCTCACCTTTCGGATGGATTTAGTACTGAATCATGTAAAATAGTATACAACTCTATTATTGTTCATCATATTAACTACTGCAGCACCGAGGAATGCTATAATTGTTAGTAATGTAAGAGCTATGAGAATAATATAGAGAACTAGATATACTTGTATTAGTAAAATATTGAAATAACTTGACCATCAAACAGGAAATATATTTTAATGCAATGGTATTTATTTTTTAAATCCTAGAAAAATATCAGTAGAATTTATAAAAAAAATTTATATAAATCAACATGAATACGAACGTGATACAAGAGGAAGAGATAGAATGAGACTACCATTCAAAAAGAAAACCAAATCCCTGAAATATATGAAACCAAATCCCCGAAATATATGAATACAATGCAATGAAGATTTTCAATGAAATACCAAAGAACATAAGAAAGGATGAAATTAAATTATAAATTTTAAATTAAATCTAGTTAATATATAGCATAATATTAAGAATTCTATATAGATTTTAGAAATTGATGAATTGCTTGTTTACGAGTATTTTAAGAGCTTATATTATATACTTAGCGTGCTCTAGTTTAAGAATTATTAATAATGAAAAAACCTATTAAATCCTATTTTTATTAAATCATATTCATCTCTCTTTTATTACCAATTACTAATTATTTCAACGAAATCTTTTTAATATTTTAGCACTAGAGCAAATTAAATTAATTGGTTTTGAGCAATGGTGTCACACTAATATTTAATATTTTTTAAATTTTCTTTGAAAATCGGATTATTTAATTTTATTAATTTGGTCTCGGGACCCGCCTGATAATTGGGAGCCCTAGCTATCGCCTTTTCAGCACTATGATAAATCCAGCCCTGACAGCGCCCACGTTGACGAAAACAGCACTTCTTCTAATAGTTGTAAAATCCAATATGAGACTCGCACAGTTGACTGCAATTCCCGCAATACGCGCAGGAACTGTTGCTTCGATCGTCGTCGCTTCATTTTAATGTGGTTCCATGTGCCATTTGTTTTTTTGCCACTTTCAGCATCTAGTGCCCTTGATACAACAAGGTAACATCTAACGTTTACATCAACTGACATGTTAACGTCCAGAGATTTGAATAATTTTATTCAATTTTTGATTTTTTCGGCCAAGTTCGGACAAGTCACCGCCCATGAGGTGAAATTTTCCCGAAAATGTCACAATTTAGAGTAATAAAGTTAAAGTTTTCCTAATTTCGGACACGTTATATAACTTATGAATTATATTTTTATTTAAATCAAGAAATGTTGTTTTAAAAAATATTACGTTATTCTCCCAAACTATTAAGATTTTTGTTATGTTTTTAATACAGTTTTAAAGTGAAAACTACTGTCAGTATTTCGATATAAAAAAGTCAATTTTGACCAAAAAAATCACGATCACGATCTGGTGCCGGGATATTATTCCCACTATTCGATGTCTATTTGGTACTACGCACATATATTATTTTCAAATTATATACAAATTAAAGATATTTAATACGTATACCTTACCCTGTTTTATTTGCTATTTCTTAGTAATTCCGCTAAATGGTTCTAGTGAACATCCAAACAGCCGAATTTTGAATTATTTGTGAATTATTTATACGTACATTATGTAATTAATATTCATTTCACAAAAATTATCATAATACCCAGCTTTTTAACAGTATGTGGTGCACGCCCCTGGGACTAAGATCTTAGAATATATATTAATATTTTTGAAAAGGACATTAGAAAAGCATTTTTGGAGGTTTATCGCCTCCACTCTCATCATCACCACCGACGACCTTGAACGCACCTTGCTTATACCGGTGCGTCAATCAGAGCTCCTAGCAGTCGTAAAAATGCACTCAGGATCGGGTGCCAATACGGAATACTCCCGCAACTCATCGCCGCATTCCAGATAACATCTCAAACATACCTGCAACACTTCGCGTGTAGACATTTTATAGTATAGCCTAACCATTTCTCTGAATCTGTATTCTGTACTCAACATAAAATCTAGTGACAACCGTAAGTAGTTTTTTTTCTCCAACCTGTTCCAGAGCAAGCCACACACACTTACACAATACACTCTGCGATCATTAAACAAATCTATGAGTGATAGGCGATTATTAGAACACCCACCACTGACACATAAGTAGATTCATTCACAACACACCCACATAATCATAACCTCATAATATTTACTCTTATACGTCTATTACTAGATTTAAAACAAAATTATAGAAATGGTCACCACCGAAAGAATGAACATTATCTATCCTAATATATCTTTCTCTTCATTTATTATATAAAATATACTTATTAATTTATTTGTACTCATTAATTTACGCATTGTACGATATACAAATACATTTTAGTCTTCTTCTCCTGGATATTATTAGTACATATTTCTTCATTTGGTTGAAATACTGGTAATGTATAAGATAAAAAATTATAAAGCTATAATTGTATTGATTAATTGTACCAACAATCGGGCCTCTTGCCCAAGTGTGATTAATACATCATAAGTTTGAAACAAAACTGTCACAAATGATCACTATGACGACTAACAGATAGTTAACAATCGCCATTTAGAAACGTTCATACGAGTCACAACTCACGACTCTCTTCAATATAAAAATATCGACATTTCTAGTACTGTCACATAAAAATCTCTAATATTACTATTTTTAAACTGCGACAGTTTCTTCCGAAACGATGATACGTGTACATTATATTTAATATTAGTAACTAATTTTAGTATGTGTTAACGCACTTTTTGTTCCTTCGGCTGGCACCCCTGGTTTTTCTTGTTGCTTGTACAATTAATTTATTTATTGTGAATGTTGCCGCTTTGGATACCGAAGGATCGTTTTTAAACCACGGTCGGAGCACAATTGCAGTTGGTACCTCGTCAGATACATATCTCCTAATAAGTTTCATCGGGAGCGCGTATTTCGGGAGGGCGGAATAATACCCGGAAATCGAGGCACAAGAAGAACAATACATCGGACGAACCCACGGCGGTAGAAAAACAGCTACTATCAATCAAGGTTAGTGGCGAATTTTCATTCTGTATACGTGATCATATTATCAGTAAGAAACCCGGGAACTGTATGAATATATTTGTTTATATGAAACAACATCGAAATGCTCTACTTACCTGACTTTATTGTTGAAAAATCTCTTCTGGAACATGCAAGTATCAGAAAGATACATTTCGTCTTTGTACGTAGGTGTAATTTTTACAATAAATAAAATAGCAATCACTTTGTATGATACCACAAAATTTATTATACATCAACCGGTTTCGCTTATCTCAAGCTTCATCAAAACGTATTTGAAACTAATCATAAATACAAAAAGAGTGAACTCATGTATACATAAAGAGGGAGATAAAATATAAAATTACACGTGAAAGAGAGAGACAGAATACATGTATAGATAAATAGAACATCAAAGGACACAGAATATAAAATTATATGCGAAAGAGAGAGAGAGACGGAGTACATATACGGATAGACGGAACATTAATGGAGGGGAAAATATAGTGTTGATGGATATTAAATTGATTTTAAAGGAAACATGCTGTGTGCATGTATTTTTTTAATTTTTTTTCCGGTGTTCAGGCTGGCTAATGAACTTAACAGAGATATTTATTTACCAGATGAACTTTGATTGAAATCAGATGACAACTACGGGAGTTATAGTGTTTACAAAATCCGCATTAAAATATTTCGGAATTTTGAGACATGAGATGAAATCTACTTAATAGGTTGTATTCGTACGGATGTGATACAACTATTGAGTTAATTATTTTACTTTTTTACGTCGTTCCTTCGATCTAGACGCGTTTCGCATAAAGGATTTCAAGGTGGGCAGACGATCGCGACAAGTCTGCACTTGCCTGAAATAATAAAATCAACAATGTGTGAATCAGTCACTTGTTGTGTCCTATTCCCGCTGGCCTAAAAACGAAAGCCAGTCGTGTACCACCGTGCAAAAAAAGCCACTTCCGATTGTGTGTATATTGAAAGATCGTTAAGATGCTAATTACCTTTTTATACGGCTAGCCATTCTGGGATGTTTAGTAAATGATCCTTATATTTACCTAGACCGGAGCCGATGAACTTTGCAATAATTGTTCGAATTATTGGTAACTTATCTACTGTTTATATGTACATACAACATTTTTTTTCTTCATATTATATTTAAGTACACCCATATCTCTGTACTCTCAATCCGCCAACATCATATTTGCGCAAAATTATATGATGTGTTGATGTTTCTTATATATTATAAATAGATTTTGGTGTAGGAATTAGACCGCATAAAAAATCTCACAAATATTTTCACGGTCGTTAACTCGTGCATAATTAATTGTTTTAAATTATAATATTTTTTATACAATATATACATTTCAGAAGAGTTTGTGAGTTGTCAAATTGTAATACGTGCAAATTATTAATATTCTGCATAATTTTTCATATTTCATTATTTATCTTACAATGTCGCGATATTGATATATGACATGTAATAATATAATTATCATCTGACATCAAAATTGATACTTTTTGTATCAAAATTTAACAAAAAATTTAGTTTTAAAACGATAATAATAAAATAAAGCTTAATTTTTGTAGCATTCGTATTATTTATAAAACAAATTTTATTTTTTTGTATGAATGCGTAATACGCATTCGCATATTCAGTAGTTGGATTTGTTACACGGTTAAGGCATTCGTGAGTAATCAATAAAAATTAATGCGTTATAAATACACATTCGTGCTTATAATTAATAATCATAATAAACTCACGTTGCCCGCGAAACGAAGTGAATACTGAAGGCTTGTGAAAAATTTACAATCTCAGAGGAGTCTCGATCTTTAGTAATGAGAAATCGACTGGGAAAACCTTTGATACCTGCACAAAACTAAAGTGTTGTAACTGGAATACTCGACTTTTTATAAATAGTACATACCGGTGCCCCTTTATCCTTGGGGCAAGTGGGGCAGCCGCCCCAGGGCCCCCAAACTCAGGGAGGCTCTGTTCAATCTATGAAAAAAAAATAAACATCAATAAATTATTAAGGAGAACACATTTCTATTGTGAAGTTGTAATTATTCAGAACAGACTGCCTTGTACATGGAAAGATGTATTAATTTGAAAAAGTGTAACATATAGGTTCGAAAATTTGTCATGAAAAATACTGGCGCTATTATAACGCGATTGGTAGTGTACTTCCCCGGATTGGAAATAGAGATCCAGGTTCGAATCCCGGTAGCGCAAAAACAATATTTTTCGACAAAATTGATTTTATATGTATATACTTATAATTAATACATTAAATTAGCAATAAATTGGAAAAAGGGAGAAAAGAAAAAACAAGGATTTAACAAATAACGAATTCGCCAAATTTATTTAAAAATTTACTTCATGTTTCAATATCTACACAATAGAAGATACACGTGATGATTGAGTCGTAGAAATTGTTGTTTTTCTATTTTTGATATGAACGAAATCATTAATAATTTCATTATCATTGTCAATTGCCATGCCAACAAAAGCGTAAACATTAGAAATGAATAGGAAGATAATCCATTTGATTGATGGTAAAAACAAACATTAAAAACAATTTTTTTGTTAAATATTTTTTATCATTTTATGTATATATATATATACACCAGAATTAATTTTCATTTGCGCAATATTACAAGAAAAAAATTGAATTTTTAATAAACGTTTCGTGTATATTACATTAAAGTCATTATTTTTCAACGGGCGCCTCACAATTAACTAGTTGATTATATATTTCAACTTTGAAAAATATCTCTTATCCTTAACATTGTACAAAACAAATAAATAAATAGACAAATAAATTCTTAGAAGAGTTTCAATATTTGGCATAATACAAACTATGCCACCATCTAAATTTTTTGAGTATGTTGATGAATAATGGCGGCGGCCGCTAGGGTTGTCAAGTACAACACGCTGGCGCATATTTTTGCCGATTATTTACAATTTCTGTCGGGTTTTTTTCGCATTGTCACGTTTTTGTATTGAAAAAAATCAGGGGCCTTCGGATTGCCCCGGGGCCCCGAAATTCTTAAAACGGCTCTGGTACATACATTAACTGCAAGAATAATAGCACTATATGTTTTTATTATTGAAATTATTAATATTATTAAATACTACACCTTGTTTTTATTGTACCATTGTATACAATCTGGGAAATACGACTTTTGTCAGTCTGTCAACTTATCAACTATTTGTCTGTCAACTTGCCATCAATTTGTTTGTTGATAATTATTAATGAAGAAATTAGAAATTCTAAGTAAATGTCAAACAAACCCTAATTACTATCGTATGGGGAATATTTCGGGTAGCGAGAGCAAGTCAGCTCCGTCTGCCAATTAGTACTTTGATTTACACAGTAAACCCAGGTATGTGCAGACGTCTTGTGAAATCAATAGACTAAAAATATTTTTTAAAGACAGCACATGTTCAAATAATATTTTTTTAAATAGAATGCATTTTTATTGTGAAGTTGCATTATTGTCTCGGATAGTAAGAGGTACAAGTTCGAATCTATAGGTCCAGGTTCAAATCCCGGTAGCGACTAAATATTTTTTCGATAAAATAATTTTTTAGTATCCCCCTCTGACCTGGACCAAATTTTATATACATACGCAATTGGTATCGAAAATTTTTTTACAAACATAACTATATTATTATTAGTAATTATATATTCAAGATATATTAATTACTGTCAAAGTCGTTGAAATTGTATTACTCTTGTATTGCACAATAATATTTTTTTCAATGCCGTCTGTATTATAAGTTATAATACCCAGTTATCAGAAACTCAATTCAGAAATTTGTTCAATTCAATTGTAAGTTTCCATGATCATCAGACTTGTTATAAAATAGAGTGGTTTCTGGAATTTTCTGCTTCGGCTCAGTTATGAGTGTTATGACAAAAACCGACCAACAGCAGAAAAACCAGAAATTATTATTACAAGCATTTTGATGAATTCAGAAATTTATGAAACAATTTTCAGGGTTGTGCTAATTATTATGATTATATTACCTGTGAACCCACTAATAGATTTTAGCTGTATAACTTAGATTTAAGTGTCACATAATGTGATATATAAGTATTTATAACAGTAGAGTATTTATTAAAAAATTAAACATAATATACACACTAAATATGTTTAAATATTTAGAACCAAATAATCATTCGAAAAGTGTATTCGTGAATTATTATTTTTTAATACGGAACACAAGTCATTTCAATATTCTTACTATTTTCAAACTAAGCTATAAAAGTAGGAGTAACTTGATCAACTACGTGTGTCTTAACCACTAAACCATCAAGCATGCCTTTTGTTTGGTTCTGAAATAGTTATAACTTGTTGTTTTGAAATCTCTCTTAATGTCCTTAAAACAAGATAAATAATGAAGTCAGAAATAATAAAGGAACACAGTATTAGATAAATGTATCATACCACCCCTGCATAGAATATGTTTTTCTGGTACGCTACACCACACCTCGTTTCTATACAAATCATTGTGTTTTGGTTTGGTCTGGTTTGGTATATCAGAAAATAATTTTCAAAAGTGGTCAACTCCAAAAATTTAATTTTTTTTACTGATAATAAAATAACTCTTGAAAGTGCTTGACAATTATAAGATTTTTAAATCTAGTCAAACTGTTTTAAAAAATTATCCAAATATAGGACAATTTTTTACAAGTGGATAAATCTAGACAGTTATATTCAATCAACGCCAAATCCATTTTAATCAATCGCAAAGAGAAACCCGATGTCAAGTCATTAAATGTCATATTTTCTCACATTGTCAAAAAGTGAGAAAGGCCAAATTTGAAAATTACTTCCCGATATATTCTATATTACAATGTATACAGTGCGGTTACCAAAATTATTTTAGGGAACTGGTTGATAATTTTTTTGACAGACGTCACTCTCCTAATCCCCTCTCTGAAACTTGGGCCACCGCTACATAAATGTAGATAAGAACTAATATCCAATGTTTATTTAAATATTAATATTATAATTTTAGAATAGGAAAGGTTGTCTATTGTTGTGGCAATCCGTAAATTGCTGGAAAATCCTAGTAATATAATAATTTGTTTAGAAATATCGCAGTGGATACGTTTGTCTGAATATTTCGTCTAATTCTGTATCTTGTATGGACTCTGGGTAAACACATTAAAAACCGGCGACATTAAACCAGCAGCAGGGCCGTATACTCGTGGGCTTACAAGGCTATTGCCGTGAGCGCAAAGGGAAATAGAGAAGAATAAAAAAAAGATTTAAGACATACGTAAGTAGGCCTAGTATTTGAAAAGTAAAATTAGATTTTTTTTTCAAAAAAAAAGAGTTACATATTAGGTGTGTACACGCCATGTTAATATTTTTACAATTTTGATTACTATGCTGAGCTACGTTGAGCGCTTGTGCTATGAAAATGGGACTAATACGCCAGTGCCGGAACCAGGCTCAACGCCACGATCACTTAACGAGTATCGTTCTGCCATATCAATAAACAAGCTACGTCTTACCTCTAGATCATCAAACACACCACTATCTTACCGCCAAACCAACAAACGAACCAGTGCCGTGTCTATAATAGACCAACAAGCACTTTAGTGACTGGCTAGACCAACGAGCACATCAGTGTTTTATCGTTAGACTAACAAACACGTCAATGTCTCACCGCTAGACCAAAGAGAATGCCAGTGTCTTATCGCTAGACCAACGAGCATGCCAGTATTTTAACAACAAACACGACAATATTTTACCATAAGCAAGTTAATATCTGATACATTATTTAAATTACGTGATAAGTTAGCCATTGTAATTAACAATTTTTTTTTTTTTTTTGGGCGGCCTTCTAGACTCTAATATTGCTGAGATATTTGGTTGTTGTAAAGCCTCGACAAATCCAGCGTTTGTGCGAATGCGTCATCGGAGATGACCCTTAACTGTTCCAAGTATTCTTCGGAGAATTTTCTTTTCGAATATTTAGATAACCTTTATTAATTCTATGTAAACTCGAGGTTTCCATTATATTATTTTTGCAATTATTTAGAAGGTTAAAGGTGTCATATATATACAGATATACTAAATTGAACGAATTATGAAACTTTATCATTAAGACCCAGGAATGGGAAATTGACAAAGTTTTTGATGAAAGGCGATAAAAAATAAATGTGTTTTTTTTTATGTGGTCCATAATCCAAGAAATCATAATAATGTCCGTTGCCATAAAAAGTGTGATATAAGATACTTCCGTATTCCGTTCTCATACTTCCGAGATAATTTATTTTCCATAACATCATGACTAGAAAATCGAACCCCGGGATCCCGGTACAGTTTACGGTATTTATGTATTAGCACGTATAATCTCAAAACTTTCGGGATTAATATTTTGGATTAATTGCGGGGCAAACATTGGGGAAAAAATAATTATATATTAGAAAATTTAAATGGTGGGTTAATTTCCCAATTCGTACTATTTTAAAACAGAATAAAAGAGTCCGTGAATTACATGGAAAGATCAGGTAAGTCAGATTTTTAAATATGTACTTACTAGAGTCTTAACTATCAACGAAGACGTCATATATTGTACATCAGGATAGAGAATTAGGTATTTTATTTCAGTAGGAAAATGCGAAATATTAAGTATACGGTAGAATAAATTCATAATGTTTCATTCAAAAGGACAAATTATAAAACACTTCCTAATCATACTTTCTTAACATTTCATGGTATAATTGAATTGTTATTACGTTGTAATTATTTTATAATTACTACAAGATACTTAAACTAATAGTGAAATAGTTAATCCAAAACTATTATACATTCACTACAATCTATTTAAGATACAACTTTTCACATGCTATAGTCTACTGTAGTGTAATTACGATCGAGGTCCACTCCTGCATGTTGCTTTTCTACGTTTCATGTAGTATCTAACAATATCAAATATATCAAAACATCAAATCTTAAATCGTATCTTTTTTTTAAATTTATAAATTACAAAGAGCTTTCTCGTACATTCATCTTAATTATTGCTTTTAAATATTATTCGCCGACATGGTCCAGTGTAAATGTATACATTTGTGACAATTCCCTGGAGATTGTCATATTTCACGTAATTAAATACAGAACTCCATTTAATTTGATCTGGCAGCCAATTTATTCTGGTTAGTCCTTTTCACCAAATTATAATAAGTATCAACAATAAATTAATTTATTATTTATATTAGTAACTATATAATACTATGTAAAAATCTGTTTGGACTGTGCCCGTCTCACTAGAGAAATTCTGTGTCGAGACGGGCATAGTTTACAAGCAATTGTTTAATTAATTAGAATTACATTTATTATAAAAAGGTGTATATGAAGAACAATTTTGAAATGGACTTAATTTTTGGATCACTCTGTAGCAATAATTAATATAGGTATGAATCAATATGTTTGGATGAGTGCACCAATACTGGCTCTACCCATATTACGAATCCAAGTTTTAATATATAGTTTCATGTTCTTGGGACAATTCAATTGATTTAAGTCTTTTAGCATTCTATGAAATAGTTTAGGTCCAAAATATTTGTAGTTCCTTTAACCAAATATAGTATGTACTCTTGGGGTTTGTAGGTTATTTGTATTTTGTCCGTGTAGAAATTATGTTCTGAGTTGTTTTAAAATGTGTCTGTTTGTACTTATATATGTATTTGAGAGTAGTATTAGCGTATATTTGTCTAATATCAAAGACATCGAATTTATTAAAAATTTCGTCAGTGCTCGTTGTAATTGGGGATTTTAGGATAACTTTTAATATAATTTTTTGAGCTGCTATTATTGGATTAATTGCAGACGTAGTCGCTCCACCCCAAGCAATTATACCATGCTCTATTGTTATATCAATTTTATTATCAAAAGGCCAGAAATTTTAGAATATACTATTTATGGAATGTAGTAAATGAACCACGAGAAGTGAATGAAATGATAAGAAGATCTTGGTCATAGGAATAAGAATGATAATTATCGTGATCTGAAATAAAATATTTGATATTACTGAACGTAGTGATAGATAGATACTAGATGGTAAGGTAATATATTAGATGATGAGTAGTAAGAAAAGTACAAGTAGCGACTATACAAATTAAATTAATCAACTAGAAACAGAAAAAAATATTTATCAAGAAAATGTTGTAATTGCTACCAGGATTCAAACCAACACCTTTTACTATTCGGAAAAACGCGTTATTCTGTTTCGCCAAATCAACAAAGTGGGTTTACGACAAATTTTTGAACTTGTATTCTATAGCTCTTTCATTTTTAAAAGCAATCAACTGAATATTGCTAAATATCTAAAATATCTTTGAGTATGCTAGGAGACGCCAGAATGTTACCTATATTTACTTGCTGTGCGGAATAAAATATTTCCATAGTTTTACTGTTTTATTATTTTTTAACTTACCAATAAAATAAATAATTGATCCCATAAAATTTCAAAACAAAACACGTGGATGACTTGACACAGTGGCAGTTTATGGTGATTCTTACAATTCTTAAAAGCCATTTGTTTATAATTTATGAAGTGTATTATGGAGCCATAGGGGCCGCCACCGATCTAGCTCAGTCTGGATCCTCAAGTGTGTGTGCTATGGTGTCGCCTGATACCTCGAATGGGATGATCATTGATTCAAAGGCATTCTGATTTTCGCATTGCACAATTAATCCCGATATTGGATGCACGTCAAATGTTCTTTAAATCTTCTTTCTTCCGATCAACTTTCATCTGAGGGAGATCACTCTTGAGATCCTCTGAGGGAGAGAGAAAGCCATTTAATAATGGAACGACAGGTGTATTAATTTGAAAAAAATGTTACATATAGGTTCGAAAATTTGTCACGAAAAATACTGCCGTTATAACACAATTGGTAGTGTACTTCCCCGGATTGGAAATAGAGATCCAAGTTCGAATCCCGGTGACGCAAAAACAATATTTTTCGACAAAATTGATTTTATATGTATATATTTATAATTAATACATTAAATCGATAATATTAAATTGATTTTATCTGTACATCTTTCTTATTTTCTTAATACATTTTAATTTGTATTAAAATTATTTTTTTTGACATATCTAGAGAACAAGCAGATTCAGTATGCAGCGTTTCAAAACGTATATCAAGCTATTTTATAAAAAATCGCGTTCTGTTGTAAATACCACTCACAACCTTCATATTATTTATGGTAGTAATCATGTGACCATAAACACCGCATTTCGCCAAATAATCATAATGGAAAAACACCAGTGCGCGTAAATGAAAATATCGCTAGAATTAATGAAAATGTCGCTAGAATTATTGAAAATGTCTCTAGAATTAATGAAAATGTCGCTAGAATTATTGAAAATGTCTCTAGAATTAATGAAAATATCGCAAGAATTAATGAAAATGTCGCCAAAAATCAAAGAAAGTTGATTCGTCACAATATATGCTGGCCTGCCAATGTTTTAGCTGAATAGATTACAATCCATTTTAAATGCGGCAGCACGAATAATATATAGAGTTTATAAATTCTCTCATACATTTTTTTTTTTTTTTTAAAATAGAGATGCGTACACGGAATACATGTCACATCAATATTCTTACTATTTTCAAACTAAGCTAAATGCTTGTGCTATGAAAATAGGACTAACTTGCTGGTGTCCTGGAACGAGGCGCGAACCCCAGACCACTAGATCACCAGGCCAACGTCTTGACCACTACACCAACAAGCTACTCATTGCTTTTACATTAATTGAATTTAAATTGTGCTGGTCGATGTACAAGGTGACACATAATATGGCACCTCTGTATCTTCAAGAGCTTCGTATCCCAGACAATTAGAATGTTAGACGTCAAAGGTCGGCATCTACTCCGCTCGTAGAACCGACCAACCGTTGCCGGAAGTCTAAATTTAATGAACAGGCATTTGCGGTGGCAGGCCCAAAAGCATGGAACTATTTGCCCTCAGTTGTAAGAAACAATACATCAGATAATTTATTTAAGAAGAGACTATAAACGCACCTTTTCAAAAAATCATTTCCATAAGTTAAAATTACCAATTTTAATTTTAAAAACAAAGATAGGACTACAAACAATTTATACGTAAAGCGCCCTTGAGGTAAAAGTTTTTACGAAAATGACGCTATACAAATAATCCAATATTATTATTATTATGCGGTGAATGTGTCATTAGAGAACATTAGAAGAAAAAATAGATCACCCTTTACATGTGACTTTTGGATATTATTATAGCCCTTCTTAATACATGCATATATTGTAAATATAATACATATGTAATGCATATCTGGAGTAGCGACTCTTATACAACACAACAAGAAAATATCAAAAAACAAATATTCTATAGACTTCGCGGGATTATGGATCTCTAAGAAAAAACTGTTTACGTGTTGGTGTTTCCAGCTTTCATATTTAGCCACGTAATATATTCTGCTTGGCGTTTTCCCTTTACCGCGCAGGGTTGCAAGTACACGGGTAGGTACATCCCCCATACAGCGGTACGTATCTACCGCGAATACATTTTTTTCAATGGCCACTTCAGTTCTTGGCTAAGGGGAGTACTCTTCATCCCGCTTCTCCCCGCTTCTCCGCGCAGGGATCCGCGCTCCGGAAAACACGTGGAAATATGTAAGCGGGGTAATAGTTAGTAAACTAACTTTGTTCTGGAATTTGTTTCATTCAATTATCGAAGAATCCTAACTTAACGAAGTTTTTTCAAAACAAAGTCTAGAAGTCAACCACCTTGAGAACCGTGGCCCTAAGAAATATGTACTAGACGATTAACCCACACGTGGTTTGGCAGTTTAAGCACATATCAATTTTCCAATAAATAAAAAATCGCATTGAATACAACAATGCCGCCCCGACACATCAACTGACGTCTCGTTTTAATTATAAAAGTAAAAATAATATATCATCTGTCATCATTACAAATCAGATCTATCTAAATTATTATCGGCTGGTTTTTACAAAAGTTTTACGCCAAAAATTTAATACGATATGATAATTCGTAATCATTTACATATATAATATAAGAATAACTAATGTGATAAATATATTTAATATCTCTACTAGTTTATCTACATAAATATAATTCTCACCGTTTATACATCACTCTTTTAATAATGAGTGACCTGCTAGAGTATTTAGCTAATCATTTTGAATAAAGCACCTACTCATATTTCTACAGCCGTCTGATACTTTTAACACATCTTGACTAGATATAAAAAAAATCTTTTTGGATGTTTTTTCTGATGAAACAGTCGAAAGTTGCGTGTCCAACCTACTACCTATGCGTTTAATAATAATTTAATTAATTACAAAAAGGAGTTGCTTACCAATATTATTACGTATACATTTTAAAATGTTTATTTTTCTTATTCATTATTAAATTATTTAATTGCAGACAAATAATAAACTAATATAGATTGTGTGTAGCAAAGTCGATAGAATTAAGAAAAGGTATCTGAGAAGGATTGTTTGGACATGTGGGACGTTTGAGTGAAGAGATAATGATAAAGAAAAATATATGATACGAGTGTTGAAAACAACGGGAACAGAGGACATCCGCGAAATACCTAGGAATTCAGCATGCGTAGGAAAATGTATGACACCGAAAATGTAATTTATGAACGAGATCTCAGGACATTATAGTATGGCGTTCTATTTTCTCCCTATTTCTGCGGGGAAACGCAATGATGGTTAGTTGACGGCCGTAATATTTTAGCCGTTAGGCATTGGTCAAGATGTCCGGGATTGGAGCCAGCAAGTTAGTTCTATTTCGTGGTACATACATTTCGCTTAGTTTGAAAATAGTAAGAATTTTGAGATTACATGTATTTTTAGTCTGTTATATTATTAACAAAAAGACAAAAAACGTTTTTAATTCAATGCAATCCCTGCCCGCCTCACTGGGTCAAGATCTGTCTGTATAGAGGTGGGCATTTCACTACGTACAATAGAAGATTTTCACAGGTAAAAAATAACAGCTTATTTTCTACCGACAAAATTCCTCTACAATAATCAAAGAACCACTTAGCAAGGTAATTATCTGTGCACAAAACAGGCTATTATAAGTCACCTTTCGTTACCATTAGATATAGTTAATCACGACGTCAACTAGTAATATTGAGTACCTACCTACAAAGATTTTATCTCACTTTCATTTTGGTTCTTGCCTCGAACGGTCGACTTTACTGATCACTTTAGGGCAGTATTCAGGATAAAATCCCCTTAATAATGAGTAAATCGCCCTTAATATAGGAGTAAATCGCATTAAAATATGCTTCAATGCTTGCTTAGAATTTGAAAAAAATCTATATTTCAACATCAGCATTTATCTGGACCGTTTAAGTAGAAAGTTTAAATTATGTGAGGCTTACCTTCTACATTTCAACTTTTTCTAGTAGTTTATTTTTCAGAATTTTTTTGTTAGTATTGTATATTCCTATTATATATTATTTTAGGCGTGTAATCTATTAAAGGCTGCAAAATCAAATACTTTCTAACAATGCTTTGCATTCAGAATTGATAGCTTTACCTTTTTACTTCCAAACACCATATTCCGTCTTCCTACCGAGCCTGTGGGTGCCGCGCCGCGTAGAAAGGAAGGGGTGGAAGCAACCCCTTTCAATCTCCTCTTTCTCTCCATCTCTCCGTCACATTGTTTCGCATACATAAAAATATTTAATTTAATTTAGGTGTACAATCAAGCTTATATTTTTCCTTAGTTGCAGCTTACCAAAAGAAATGATCAAAAATTGTTGAAGATTTACAAAATAAATTTCACAGCAAAAGTGGTTTAATAAATTCATATAACACAGCATAAGTGGCTTAATAAATTCATATAACACAGCATAAGTGGCTTAATAAATTCTTTTGTTAATTTGTATACCAAAGAGCAAGGAAAAATTCAGCGCGTCATTTGAATTGAGTACATCCAACTCAGAAGCGATACCAATTTCTAGTGTATTATTTTAGTTACTCTAAAGCATTCATCAGCAACCTTTTTTGGCTGCGGGTCAAAATAAACCAAAGGGTGATTATTAAGAAGACTGTATGGGTCAGTGGGTATTTTCATTTTAAAACAATCCGTTAGTGAATAAAAAATTAATTTTATTGAGAAAACTAATATAAAATACGCTTTTAAACTAAACATAAAAACAAAATTCTAATTTACGGTTTCCGGGGTAAGTTTATATAATTCCATAATCACATATGTGAAAATAGAACACGTGTTTTTTTATTCTACTCGTTTAATTTATTGTAATTATTTAATATTAAAGTAATTGAGATTTATATTGTTTAAATAAATTAAACGAGTAGAATCAAACAACAAGAATTTTCACATAATATGTGAAAATTCTAATTCTGATATAATTGTCAAGTTTTAGTTCATTAATAATTTATGAACTTTATTTATAAGCATTCTCTTGCAACACAGGCTCTTTCTTATTGGCCCACGCTTGACACGTGTTTATGTTTTATAATTTATTTTTATATATTATAATTTATTTGCGGAACTCAAGTATGTCACTTGAAATTATCAAATGGCTGTCGATGCCTGCTCAAAAGGATTATTTACATGAAGTATGCTTAATCAGTTTACCTCAAGGCCAAAACTTTTTTTAAAAAATCCCACAAATATGGACTCTTTTTACAGTTACAAAAATTTTATACAAGATGGCGGATCGGGCTATCTAACAGATTAATTTTTAGTTTAACTTTAATCGATATCTAATAAGAACAGCAGGAGTTATCGCTTCAACAGTTATATCCCACATAATATATAAATATACTTAACTGGTGGTAATTTCTAGACCTCCTGGTCTTAATCGAAGTGCATTGCAATTTTCCAGAATTTTTCATCTACCGAAATCTACCTAAAAATGTAAATATATTACATTGATATTTTTTTTCATTTATCTTTAAGGGTAATCAACAATAGAGTTGCTAACAGTCCTCTTTTGAGAAATTAGATGCTACTTTTTCAGTCATTTTGTCTTTCTTTGAGATGAGGAAGGATGCAAATAGTCCTTTCTTTGTACTTTTGTACTCCTTATTCATACAAATTTACGCATATCGTTACGTACATCTAAAATGTCATATGAAAGAAAAATAATAAACAAAGCCAACTGAATGCTTATATACATAGAGAATTGAGTTCTGAAAATATATGGTCATTTATCGAAGTTAATGGAGTTGGCCTTCCTTGGTGCACAAACCTCTCAGTATTTTGACCATAATCCTTCCTTTGTACCCCAGGAAGTTGGCAACCCTAGTCAACAGGTTAATGTTACTTTCGATTTTATGTTCAGTCGCCAGCAAATATATATTTATACTTTTTACGCGGGTATTCCATACCCCGCTAAATCCCTTATGTCATAAAAACTATTTTCTATCACACATGTGGAATCGTTAACGGAAATCAAAAAAAATAAATACAGATGAGTATACAGAATACGTGTTACATTCAATGTTCCCTCTAATTTCGCATCATTAATAAAATAAGAAAAACATTACCAAACCAGTATGAAACTAGTATGGCCTGGGTTGACCACACTACTGATGACGATGTTTTAAGACAAATAAATAAATCAATAGAACCAATAACAACTATTGAGGAAAGCTGCATATTTCACAAATATTCTTCGCTGTAAAAAATATGATATTTTACGACTGTACGTTGCGCTTTATTTTTTGTGTACGATTATGGTGCCGAACCGTGTGCGCGTGCACACCCGCAAGCATTGATCACATCACTATTATTGTTATTTTCAAACTAAGCTAAACGCTTTTGCTATTTATTTATATATATATACATACATAATACATAATAAACATACTTAATAGTAGACTTCACCTCTGATATATACAGGTTGTCCTGGCTACTTTGCTAGACTGAAGTCTGTGTTAAAG
The DNA here is from genome assembly GCA_022840565.1 of Eubasilissa regina. Taxonomy (NCBI): domain Eukaryota; kingdom Metazoa; phylum Arthropoda; class Insecta; order Trichoptera; family Phryganeidae; genus Eubasilissa; species Eubasilissa regina. Next base: position 11,917,484 of record JAINEB010000007.1, on the reverse strand, counting down.
TAGCCATTTTTTTTTTCGTGCTGTTGTGGTGTTATTTATCGACAGAAATAAAAAGAGAATTACAAATATGTATAAAAAAGTAAAAATAAAATAAAAGTATAATAAAAATAGAACTAACTCGCTGACTTCCCGGAATGAGGCTCGAACCCCCGACCACTTGATCAGTACACGAGTATCAATCACAATACCAGCATTTTAGAGATCAAATAAAAATAAAATATTTGATTTTATGAGGTTTAAAAAGAAGGGTAAATATGATGAACAATAATAATTATTTATTTCTGTGAATTTGTATAATTTAGCCGATTATTTATATCAAGTAGTGAGCAGTCCTAGAGTCCTTTTATAAAAAACACTAAGTCTTTGCGAACACCCATTTCTCCATATTCATGCACCTCGGCTGTACTCGCGGATAATGGATGTAAAAAAAAAAAATTTGATTTCAATCGGGGAAAAACCGGCGACCCAGGCCAAAGGTCAAGATCTGTTTGTCGAAATCATTTAAGTCTGGTATAAAATGAAACGGTTCTACTAGGTGCCACGACGCTTTCAACGTTAGTAGCAGAATTGAAGAGCAGGCTTAAGGCTTTCACGCTTCACGTGAAGTGCGCGGATTGTTGTAAAAGGATATGAGGAAGAGGGGGAAGTGCTCCGAAACGTCTGCAACAATGGGGACGCACCGCTTTAACTCCCAAAGTACCAGACAACTCTCATTCATTGTTTTGGTGCGATACTTAAAACATCAACATGAGCAGGTATTCTGATTGTTGTTGATATTTTTTGAGTTTGTATAATTTAATAAAATCGACGCAATGACATCATAGTTATGGATTTAGATTATTATCAAAAAAGCCAACTTCCTGAAAATATAAAAATTGTATGTGTTGGTAATATGTTTTTGTATATTTTTATGAAAAAATACATAATATCTTGGCATAACCAATAAATTTAAATTTAAAACAGAATTTTGGAGAATTACACCAAATGATTACGTATGGATTTTCCATTACATTTAATACCTAGAAATGGTTTTTAATTTTCTGCTGTATTTAGTTTTAACCAATAATTATAAACGTTTTATGTTCGTCATAATTATACCTGCAAATAATTTCAGGTAAAACTAATATCTTAACAGTAAACACACAAAGCAAGAATACTAGAGCTATTTATAGAGTGCTTTTAAAAAATCGTTAATATATTCGCATACTTATTTGGGCAGTAACAGGTTATTATAACGAGCAAGCCATTTTGATTTTTTTTAGAGATTTGTATTCTGCGTTTAATACTTTTATTTTTTGTAAATAGCGAAAACTAACTTAAATATCACGTTTTTTGAAAATTATTTCCGTCAATCGGGCGTTGTGAAATAATTGTAAAGCTTCCTTTACAAAATAAGCCTGGAACTATGACTAAATTGGTTTTTGTATATATATATATATATATATATATATTAAATACTAAATTAATGTAGTAATTATAAATATATACATATATAATCAATTTTGTCGAAAAATATTGTTTTTGCGTCACCGGAATTCGAACCTGGATCTCTATTTCCAATCCGGGGAAGTGCACTACCTTTGTGCTATAACGCCAGTATTTTTCTTGACAAATTTTCGAACCTGTATGTTACATTTTTCAAATTAATACACCTGTCGTTCCATTATTTGAAAGCCATCTACATTATTTTTACAGAATCTCAAATACCTTTGAGTAAACCGACTGCAGACGCCAGAATTATCAATTCATTTTTATTAAATTTTGGACACATTGATACAACATATATTATTAATGAAAACACATTCTTATTGTGAAGTTGTTATTATTCAGAACATAGGTCTGTGATATTTTAAATACTAAATTAATGTATTAATTATAAATATATACATATAAAATTAATAGAAATCCAGGTTCGAATCCCGGTGACGCAAAAACAATATTTTTCAACAAAATTGATTTTATATGTATATATTTATAATTAATACATTAATTTAGTATTTAAAATATTACAGACTGTCTGTTCTGAATAATTACAACTTCACAATAAGAATGTTTTTTCCTTAATAATTATATATATTTTTTTTTTCATTGTTGATTTTGTCAACAAATTAGTAATTTTTGGCGTGGTTCGTGTGGAAATTTTATATATTTTTTTAATATATTCCGGGACTTTTTCATCACTGTGGTACGTCTCTCGGGATGGAAGTTAACTAGAAATATTATTATTTTTTTAATATGAATTGTTATGTTATCACCATTAATATTTCAGATTGCGACTGATTGGGAAATAAAACTATGTTAATTGGCTATTTGTAAAATTCAGTTGTATATGAAAAATGTCAAATTTTTTTATTTTGTTTTTGTATGATGAGTGTCAAATTATATTTTACAAATATAATATAAGCTTTGCGTGCAAACTGTGAACAAAGATACTTACATCAATATATGATACCCCCCTTGCAACAACACTGTATATCGGTTATTAATTACGAATGTTGTTAAATAGACGGGGCGTCGGCCATCTTGGATGATATACAGTGTTTTTGCAGAGAATGTCACTTAGAAATTGTATGTAATAGTATTTTTATTTACTTATATGATTGTTTAATATACCATTCGATGCCTAAGAAGATATAAAATGTTGTGGCATTCATAACTCGGATTTGCACAAAATCGATATACAGTGCTGTTTATGTAAATGCCTTCGATAGCTGATTCCCAGGTTTCCGATTAACAATAAACCCACATATGATACATGAACTGCACTAATCTATTTCATTTTGCTATCTTTCTGGTCCGATATTGTTGTTCTTTTGGCTGGACTGTCTTCTTTCGATTTCGACCGACCTAAGTGCGCACTGATGGTTTATTTGGACCACTGAACTGGTCGAAGCTCGGGATGTAATAAGAATGACGCCTGTCGGTTACCGTCTTCTTAGCTTCCGAAAAAAAGGCGGAAACACTCACACACATGCACATTATTATAAACCAGGAAACCCAGTGATGCCAATCGAAGTAATAAGGCGCGTAAACAAGTGTTGTTGCAGAGGTGATTTCGTGTACAAAATTGAATGTCAATCTGTCTGTTCTCATTATTCATATACTCTATATACTCTTTGACCGATCTAAATTAAATTTTGCATATTTACTCTTCAGAATTGTCCTCCTGGCTATCCACCTTCTTTCGTTCAATATAAATGTGTATTACGTTCGGGTGTTGAAGTTCTCAGCCAGTGTTCTGGTGATGCAACATTCGTCCTCTTTATTTTTTTTCTCCAAGTGGTACCGCACAATGTAGCGAATACGTGTATGGTTTTCGTTTCGCATTTTTATTCCCTAATCATATAAAGAAATATATTATAACAAATGTAAATTAAACGTCAAAATTTTCGACTTTGGACTTGTCCGTGAACCGTGGTGTGTTTGCGCTCAAGTGAGGCAGATGCCGGAGCACATCCTCCGGGACTGTGTGATTATGAATAATACACGTGAGATCATGATTGCGGGATTAGAAGGAATAAGTCATCGGATCCCTCTGAACGATGACCTATTTAGAAATTAAAGGAATCTCGGACATTTCTGGATATTTATTAGGGTGTGGGCCTCTCGCTGGGGGTTTCTGGGATGGACGATGCCCGAAAGAGTAGTGACTAGAGAGACCAAACAGAGCATTCTACTGGCTCTCCCTCACACCTCTTGCGACCTGGACAGGGTGAATTTCTGCCGAACCGTGACCGAGTTCTGCGACTGCAACACATAAACGTGACGTCTACCCTCTCCTTTTGGGGGTGTATGATTTCTATAGCTTATTTCTGGCTGCCTTCTGAATTTAATGTGATAACGAGTCTCACGTCAAATTATACAGGTATGGCTCTGGTACGATGATATCGGAGCCAACCTGTGATGGTATTATGATGATAATGTTAATAATGACTGAATGTAATAAAATAAAAAAATGTGTAATTATGACGAATCGAAACGAGAATAAACAACTCTCAAAACGATTCGGGTTAGGGTGTAAATAAATAAATGTCAAATTCAAAATACAAAACGTCGTGAAAAAAACAGCGGATAATTACGCATCAATCTAATAATATTATACCGTTGGGTCTCATGATAAGGATGTCAAGATTCATAATTATTTTTTAATTACATTTTACAAATACGACTTTATGCGACAAAATTTATATGTATTCAAATTACATTTTAATGGAGGTACCTAATGGCGGTGCCTCCGACGCCGCCCCACGCAGATGACAATCTGTAAAAACCAGTGGCCCTTGAAAATATAGGATAGCAAATAGTGGGACCTGGTGGTATTCAAGGAACTAATTCAAAGATTAAATTGACAGTAAAGTTTTGGATCGTTAGCAATGGCAGTAGAGACCGACCTGCCTTTCCCCGCAGAGATATACAGAAACAATGAGCATCAAAAAGTATATTGCGCCGGAGCAACACGCGAACGGAACAGGCTGATGCAATTACCGAGAAAAGGAGAAAGATCAGGTTCGAACCCCGGTAGCAACAACAATATTTTTCAAAAAAATTGATTTTATATGTATAGCTTTATAATTAATACATTTAATTAGTATTTAAAACATCACAGAGCTATGTTCTGAATCATTACAACTTCACAATAAGAATGTGTTCTCTTTAATAACGTTTATTCAATATAATATATAGTATTCACTGTTAGATATGATTGTTTCCCACTTATTAATCAATTTATTTATTATATCTCTATAAAAAAATTCGGATTTCGGGGCAAAAAACTCATCAAGGGATGTTTTGACTTGCTCTGTTGAACTGAATTTTCTACCATCAAAAATATTGCAGAGATCAGAATACCGGTAATCACTCGGTGCCAAGTACGGAGAGTATGAACAGTAAACTTCCCATTTCAGGTCAATTATTTTTATTTGGGTGGTTGATACAACGTATGGTCTGACATTATCTTGATGAAAAATGACACATTTTCTCTTTATTAAATGTGGTCGACTTTAACACCATTCCCAATGAATGGAGATGTAGAATAATGATCGATTGATCAATATTAAACCTCTGCAAAGTTAGTCGAAGGTCTGCATTCACCATAGCACAGCCCTCAGATATTCGTCTTCAATTTCGATAGGACGTCTAGCGAGGGGTTGATCTTCCAAGGATAGATTCCCAGAATGAAACTTGTTGAATCAAAAATAACACGTTCATCTTTTCACCATAGGTCCACCCCACACAGAACGGATACTTTCAATTGCGGTAGTAGCAATTTTTGATCTCATAGATCAATCCTTACATTTTTGATCTCATAGAGTATACAATGCACAGACCAGTAAATGAATAGACGTGAAATAAAGTCTATATATAGGAGAGGGGTTTTAAAAATTATTTGCGGGACGAGGGGTATTCTATAAACATTATTTATGGAAACATAAATCCGATAGTTTATGACACATTTATTCAACAATAAAAATATTTACTCTTCGAACATTAAATTATTATGTGAACAAGACGTATTTTTTACATGAATACATATTATTATATATTGTCAGGGCTTAAATTTTCGTTCCAATCAAATCATATTTTTTTTTAAAAGTCGCGAAACTATTTGATTGCGTAAGTGATCACGCGGATGACACCAAATTGAAAATATAGAAACAATGAATTTGCGTTAGTTCATGTCTCTATATTTGATAGTTTGTGATGCAATGCTATAAATTAAATGTATTCGGGGCCATTGCTAATTTTTTTTGGGGTTGTTACACGATCGCTTGTTGAAAGAAAACTGGCCAAATCAGGTAGGGATGTCCCTTTTTAGAAATGACAAAAAGAATTTCAAGACAAAAGACAACCGTTTACACTATCTGCAATTGCATTTTAACTACTTATGCACCGTTAAAAAGGCAAGAACTCAAGCATCAACCTAATATTATGAAGATGAAGAATGATACCACATCGAAAACGTGACGAAGAATGGAAACCTGTCATTTTTTTAAATTAATTTATGAAAAAACTAAAATAAGACACTTTTAATAAAATTATATCAATTTAAAATTCATTCGTCAATCAACATTAAAGGAAATTAAAAAATAACTAAATGAAAGGGGTTACTCGAGAGCTTCTAAACTTTCAAATGGTCCATTTTTAATCAAAATGTTTTACCCCCGGACCAGTGAATTTATAATTCTTTGAAAATAAAATTATTAATTTATGTGGCGACATTTCAAATCAACGATGCATCCTTTACCCGAAGGTTTATGGATAAATTATTCTGCCTGTGCCCGAGGGCGGGTTTTTTTTAAATGTATGAAGCAAAAATAAGTTTTGATGATCGATCGCAGCTTGTTATTTGATTAACAAATAAGTGTAGAAACTTAAAACAGATTTTAAACTTAAAAAAATAAATTTTTTTAACAAGATTTTGTGTTAAACTGTTATTTTTTTTTAATCTTTTATTGCTAAGCGGTTTTAAAACACCCATTTCATTATTATTACAATATAAATGATGTTTAGTCTAAAGTAAGTAGGTACTTAATATCCTTAGGAACGTACTAATCATTAGCTATCCAGTGTCAGCAAACTAATTTACCATCACACAGTTTTCCTGAAAGGGTATGCAGAGATGAGAAAATCTAACACTCTCCTATTCTGACGTACGCTCGCCGATTGTTATAGCTTCTAACAAGGCTGTCTTCTAACATCTGATTTTTTCTAGAATTTTCACGGACGCCCGCTGTTCCTATTATCCTCAATACTCCCCTCATTATAAACATATAATCCTTTTAAAATTGGCAAAATTAATTTTGTGGTAAAAATTCATTATCTTTATTTGCTAACTTTGTTTTATTAACCACTTATTGCGTTAAAATACATCTACCGGTTTCGAAAAATATCATTTTTTTCTTCAAGATGTCAATAACAAATCAAAAACATATGTTATTGTTTCTTTAACAGAATCTATTTTTAAAATACGATAATATTTAAAAAATAAATTTAGTACCTAACTCAAAATGTTACTTGGTATAAAATTACTAGAATAATTTTTATGAAAAAATTTTAGAATGGGACTTGTAGTTAAATTTAGTTGGTTATTTATAATTTACTGATTGGTGTTATACGTTTTATTTATCTTCAACAATTGCAAATTATTTAATTTATGACCAACACCGTTTATATGCAAAATGAACAATCCCAATTTTTTATCAAAACCATGACAATTCTATCAAATGATCAGATAATTGTGAAAACCCACTATTGTTCAAACATCTCAAATACTCCTTTACTCTTATATTTAAATTTTGACCCGTTTTACCAATATAAAATGCAACTAAATTTATAGATACCAGAATTGTTAAATTTATCATCTTTGTGTTTTAGAATTTATGAGTAAATTTTCTATATTATTATTTGTATAAAATTCCGGTCTAATGTTTCATGGTAGGTGTTTAGATACTTGATTAGAAAATGTATTTATGTATAAAATCCTACGCGAATATTCATTATTATCATTATGTTTTATCTGCGATTTATATAAAAATTGCCTATTATATTCTTTTAATTTATTTTTTAAAATAGTTTCTATAAAACCTGTATTATACCCAATATTAACTGCTATTTTTTTAATTGTATTCAATTCAATATTGAAATTGAATGTTGACATAGGAATATTGACTAAACGATGTATCATGGAGTGGAATCCTGAATGCTTGTGTGATAATGGATGATTAGATTCACTATGTATAATAGTATCTGTAAAAGTTAGTTTTCTAAAATTTTTGAATAACCAACGAAATTTAACTACAAGTCCCATTCTAAATTTTTTTCCTAAAAATTATTCAAGTAATTTTGTATCAAGTAACAATTTGAATCAAGTACTAAATTTATTTTTTAAATAATTATTGTTTATTAAAAATAAAAAATAGATTCTGTTAAAGAAATAATAACATATGTTTTTGATTAGTTATTGACATTCTGAAGAAGAAAATGATATTTTTCGAAACCGGTTGATGTATTTTTACTCAATAGGTGGTTAATAAAACAAAGTTAACAAACAAAAATAATAATTATATAATCTGTAAATCACATATTTGCTTAAATATTACGTAAGTATTGTTATTATATTTTATTTTATTCAATTTGCATATATATATATATATATATATCAGTATAGTCTATTAGGAGCGCTGCACTTGTATGAAGTTCTAAATATCGAACAAATTAATATTTATAAAACTAGATAACATAAATTTTAATTTAACCGATTACTTAGTGAACTAATCCCTAAATCCTACCCACACAAGACTACAGGAATGTAAATTGAGAACGAATACATAATAATTCTATTATCAGGCCAATTTACTGAAAAACCGAAAAAAGCATTTCTACTGATTTAAGCTATTTGAAATGCACCGAAGTTGCAAGCGTTTTAATTTGAAGTATGTATTGGGAATTCCATTGCAACAGGCTCTCGATTGAAGCCAGGAATTTCAGGTAGCGAGAAAAGGACGGGTTATGTATACAACTGCAGGCTAGACAGAGAAAGATAATTAAATTTCAATTTGCAAAGTTAACCTTAACCTTATAAATTCAATTTCAGTTATAATTTTCAGTCAGTTGACAATCTGTCTCTCCACAGTCAGTCCGGTTCGGGAGCTTCTGCTATCGACACAAATTCTGAATTTTCTTGCCTTGAAGCTGCTTATTGTTATTATACGAAGTAAGTGTCTGGAAGTAAGTAAGTGAGCTTGGAAATAATTCAGCTTTTAAAAGCAAAGTGAACATTTATTAATCTACAATGGCGCATGTCAGTTTTTGTGTAATTCTGCCCGCCTTATTGGTGTTATTTGCGAGGTGTGTTCGATGTGCTGCCATCGAGGGCTCCAACAACGGTCAGTTCCACGGTTCCGGTAGGGACGTAGATGAACAAATGGGTCTTGTGAGTTCGGGGTGTAATTCTCTCGAACCGGAATACCTTGCCAAAATTCTAGGACCGGCCTACAACCCGCGTTATATGAGCGTAACCCCACCGCTCATAGAAGAAGCAGAGTCAAATAAAAAACGTAAAGTGTCGGCGTACTATCAGTTCTCCGTCGATAGCGACTTCGCCGAGGAGGTGGACGGTTCTCCCGCATGGAACATCGATCACTTCAAGGGACCGGCGGAATTCGAGGGCCGCAGGAAAAGAGCCGCCGCTCCGTCCAGGCCGTGGGAGTGCCAAGCTACAGTAAAATGGATCGATCTCGGAACCGACTACTTCCCTAGATACTTACGCAGCGTAGAGTGCACGAAACACCTATGCTGGTACGGCAAGTTTACCTGCAAGGCCAGGTCTTTCACTGTGAAGCTGCTGAGAAAAAAACAGGGTAAATGCGTCTATCACAACCGGAAGGAGGGAGTTTCAGGCCTGCCGCGAGAATTAAGAGAACTGTGGGTGTGGGAAGAAAGAGCTGTAAACTTTTGCTGCGACTGTTCTTCGCAATAAACATTGTCATTTAGAACCCAGTTATTGTGTATGGTGTTGATACACTCTATAAATGCTTCCAGTGATGTTTGATACAAACTTACCGTAATATATTTTACAATAATGTATGTTTACATTATCATATACCATTGACGTGCAACACATGCTAAATTAATATAAGTTTCTGAGCGTCCGAGTAAAGGATGCATATGTGATATGCTATTTGTAATGTGGATTTATTTCTAGTGAGATTTATTGAGATTAAAAACTACTCATGTCATTGAAACCTATCAGGACAAATCCTTCGTTCACCAGACGTTTTTATGCAGGAAATATTAGTCCATAGCATTTTTTCAGTGACTTCTTTACTTTGAATTGATTATCAAGGGACGGTATATTCTGAAGAATCGCAGCTTCACCAATAAAACGTAAGGCTATCATTTAATTGGAAAAAAACACTATCGAGATGATAAACTATTAGGTACATCATTGATAAATAGTTTTTCATCATTTTTATTGTGAATTTTAAGCAGCATTCTTTATATATGAAAATTTGTGTATCATAGATTTAAAATGACATGTCTGGAACAATCAATATTATTGTGCAGTATATTTTACACGAGAAATAAGACAAACATCCGATTATTGTTGTATTCTAAGATGTCGGATTACATTGTTCTGTAATACTCGCATTCTAGTCGTTTTAATCAATTTGACGGCCAGTACCGATACATCGTTACTGATCTTGCATCACCTCACAATTATTTAATCATTGTAATCAACCTTTTGTAAATTGGCGGTGATGAAATGTGCAATCAAGAAAAGTAACTTTTGGTCAACGAATTGTTTGACATTTCGATACGTTATACGTATCATAACTAACAAATATGACATTCTTAGTTGTTCCAGTACTTGAATATGATACATATTGTGTTCAATAGCGTATAATAAAATACAAATATGTACTAAAAAATTACTCCACTTAAAATATATACGTCAAATATAGTATCCAAAATACTACTACAACTAAAAATGGCACATTTGTCGGTTAGTTTGACACTTCATATACGTTGGTTTATAGAATGGGTACCTATAAACCTAATGTGAGTTTGAATTGGCGCTGTATGTCTTGAATTTATTCTGAATATTTTATGAATGAATATTATGTAATAGAATTCAAATAAGCGAAGAGTATTGCGATACGCTTTTGAACTTATTTACTAAAAAATATTTCGACCGTTCTGCGCGACTTGTACTGTTGATTTCTGTGAAAATTTCTGTTAGTTCATCGAATAATAGTTTGTCACGGCGCCTGAATAATTCAAATCTTTACCGTATTTTGTTATTTGAATTGTAAAGGAGTGAGTGGAGATTTGTGTTGTGTTTTTGTGAATCCGTCTGGTAATCTCCGTATTGAAAACCCAGTGGTCGAGTTAGCTTCCTGCCTGGAACAACCGGTATCCTCATTGTATATATTTATTTATGAGAATGTAAAATCTGTGAATAATAACAAGTGTATTTTATTATGTATGCCGTTGAGTAATGTGAAATTCAAGACGTATTGGATTGGAAGAAAGCCGTTTTTGGTTCTTACTGCTAGAGTAGGATTGTTTATTTAATTAAATATTAAAGATATGTAGCTACAATGTACTGAATCTATTCTAATATTGGGCTTAGTATCCATTGCATCTATTGAATAGTGACATCCATTATATTTAGAAATCCACTAGATGTCAGTACAGATTAGCAAAAATAGTAATGCATATTAATATTCATTTACAATCTTTTCGCATTGTGTAATAGACGTCACTGATGTCTAATGTTTATCAAAAACTGCTGTGAATAATTTTTAGAATCTCTTCAATTTAAGATGGCTCAGGTGTACATATGTATATAGCATGTATTATTTTATTAATGTTTTGTTTTTTCTTACTGGAAATATAGACAAAGTACACTACATAGTGCATTGTTAAAATAAGAGATTTCCGCATTAAAATATAGATTGTTTAATGTAAACTTATTATTATGTGTATTTCAGTTTGATTTTTTAAATATTTAAGTATATAATGTAGATATTTACATTAATCAACATTTTACTGTGCTATTTTTATTTTCAATATATTCTGTTCGATCTTCTTGTTTTAAAAATTGAATCTACATGTTTATTATCATGACGTCCGCCATTAAAGGGCTCATTTGACAGGTTTATTTTAAGATAGATACTTAGTGTTAAAAAAATCGGTTTAGCTATGTATTAAAAAATCATTTATTATTATTTATCGATTTATATAGTTGCACATCCGAAATCTGATTTTGTTTTTAATTAAAATGGGACCTTTTCGACAATGTCAAACCTAATTTTTTTAAAACAAATTATATACAACTGCTTTCTGTTTTGAGAGAAAAATGCAATGTGCCCTCTGCTCTTTTAATAATAATTTTTAATAATACCTGTTGTAAATATAAAGTATGCGTTTCCTGCATATCGATACTATCAACTGAAAAATTATAATAAATCATTTAGTAGTTCAAAATTCAAAACTATTTCAAAAATTTGGTTAAATATTGTGAAAAAATATTTTCAGTAATGAAATGTCAAACGCATCATCAGCTGTACAAATAAAGCCTAATTGAAATGTTTCACACAATTTTCAGACATTAATATTTGATTGCTGGAGGACATCTGACGATAAATTTACATTACATTACATTTGATTTATACAAACATTTTCGTATGTAATTATTATGGTTCCATTTCTGTCTTGGCTGGATTTGTCAATATGTATTTTGCATGAATTTCAAGATGTTATTCTACCGTGTATTATCACATTCAAGATTCCTTTTGCTCCGCTGTATATACCATTGTTTCATTAAACATCTAGTAAATGCATTTATTCATCCATCCGTGTTCAAATCAACATGGATCGTGGCATCATTAACCGGTGATGTGATTTAATATTACTCAATAGCAAAATAATTCATCCAAATAATTGTAAAATATACCAATTATTATTTATAATGTTTTTTTTTATCACATACATGCATTTAAATATAGTAAGTATGTTATTTCTTATTACTTTTCTAGTACTGTATATTATAAAATACAATTTCAATAATCACCTTTAATGTGAAATGTTTGTTAAAATTTTGATTAAAGATCTTGATACATTTTCTCTAAAACAATGTAAATGATTTTCCAGTATGTACAATGTACTTTGTTTAGATTTTGTACGTGTGCACTGTATATTTGTATATAGTCAGGACTCGCTGACACACCATTGTAAATAGTATAATTAATAGAAATGACCATAAATATTTTGATGGTTAAGATTGTCTTGATGTTGTGATTTGTCTTTGTCTTCCATTATATGGATTAAATTAGTAAATAAATAAATAACTGACTGATACCTGACATGACTTGTTTTATTAATAGACACACAACCTTCTTTTTGGCTGCTTTTATGTTTTACATTTTACATTTTTATTATGTGATACTTATACTCTGGTATCACTTTTATGTTATACATTTTTTATTATGTGATATTTATACTCTGGTATCACTTCCAGATATAAAAATACGAGGTGATCCTAAGAATGTAATAATTAAGAGTGGTAATAAAATTTTAAAAAGTTTTCATAGAAAGTTAGGTTATAGTATGAAGCACTCGGCTGATGATATAAAATGTATAACAAAGGTCGTGAACCTATATATAAGATGAGCATGATCAACAAGACCTACCAAATGGAAGTCATGGAGAAGGGTTATGTCGGAGGTTTTTCAAAACCTAAAAAACTAATGGACTGGTGAAATCGTCCCTGCTTAGCTAATAGGATGTATGTGTGCATATTTTGCTTCTGAACACTAACAGTTTATAAATGTATTTTCTTTGGATAACTAGAGCTTTAAGAAGAGATAAATAAATGTTAACTAACTTACCATCACACCGTTTTTTCCGCGGCAGTAGGCAGAGAGGATAGAGCGCTACACTCTGACACAATTCTCACTACATTCACACAAACTCGCTGATTATTGAGACCTCTAGCAGGACCATCTCAGCTTTACATTCTTTCCTTATTTCTTCATTCTTTACTCTATCATAAATGGTTCTGCCACACATATGCCTGAGCGATCTCATTTCCACTGCATGTTCCTCTTCTGCCAACTCCAGGCCTCACTTCCATACATCAGTGTCGATACCAGAACTCCATTGTGTACTGTTAGTTTTACCTCGGTTGACAAGTTCCCATTAGCTATAATTCCATTCAAAGCGCCATTCTCTTTGTTTCCTACAGTCATCCTCCTTTCGATATCATTCTCAGGCTTTCCGTTTCTATCAAATATACTTCCCAAGTACACAAACTCATCTACTTGCTCCAAATATTCATTACCTACAAGTATTTTGCATGTTGTCTTGTTTGAAGAAATGCAGTGTGATATAATATATCTGCATATATGTTGTGTGTATCAGAATTAATGAGTCATTTGCACCATGGTATAACATTACAAAATTGTCAGGGTACTATTATTTCTCACAACTTTCTAATGTTTACATGAGTTGTATGAAAGAGTACAAAATATGTTGATAATAAATTTAGCAAGTCGGATGCCTGGTAAACCCATTGCATGAGTATTATTTCTTGACATGGGGTACAAGTTTGTATTTAGTTTAATTATATTTGAATAAGTTTAAAATAATGTATTTAATTAAAATGCACATAAACCAATATATTTTAGCAATATTCAGCTCAACATACACATATTTACAAACATACTAAATTTATCACAAAAAAATAATCAAGTGAAAGTAGTAAAAAAAATACTTATCATTGCTGTAAAATTTTTCCAATTTAGTGAAAAAATCAAATTTACAACTTGTAATGATATTGTTATAAAAAAATTGTGATATTTCTTGAAATAATGGGATTTGGTACCTTTACAAAAATGATGCAACAGTTATATAAAAAACACAAAATCAATCAGTTACAATTCTAGAAAAATATCACAGGAAGGACGCACAAGGACCTGAGTTAGGATTAATATATCTTCCATGTACATCAAACCTTTATCTACATGATGTTGTAAGTAAATAGTCAATCAGAATTATCAAGTTGCTAATGACACTGTGGTATTTGAAAAAGAAGATATTGAAATGATAGTATAACAATATTACATAAGTTTTTCAATATGGTCAACAAAACAATTTAGTTGATATTACTTTGCTGTCTCTAAACAGACAAATATGTATATATAATAATATATCCGGGTGAAGGACTGTACCATAGGTTTTAAATTAATAAATTAAACTTCATAAAAGAAAATATCTTAGATTAATAATGAATTAAATTTGTAATTGAGAGAAACTTAAAGTACATATGAATTTCATATTGATGGGATACCAGAATTTTAAGTATAGTGATGGTACTGATGGGATTATGCTACTGCCATCTACTGACGAAAATCGAAAACTTTTCGTAAGAGAAATGTGGTATAGAATTACATTGGATTGAAAAACTAATTTTTGGAATTATGAAAAAATAGTGTTTGACATTAACTTACTAACCATCATTTAAAAAAAACAAAATTTAAAAAATCCTTACTCTATTCTTAAACTAATCGATAGCAATCGTAGCAGTAACTCGTAGGAACCTCCAGCTCATTGAGCCCTGTGGGCGGCTGTGTGGGTACTTAATCCCAATCATCTCATGTAGACAGGAGGCCAACGACAATATCTATATTACTAGCTGAAGCAATAATGTTCTAAACATATGTCAGACAAGTATTGTAAAATTACTGCAAATAATAAGGTTAAAACTCATTATACCCATATCAGATGTAAATAAATTCAACAATAATGAAAACATGTTATTTAAACTTGTGAATTATTATTCGTAATCGATAAATAATTAATAATAATTGATTTTTAAATTGTTCCACCAGCAAATGAAATGAACTCATACTGTATAATTTTAGAGCACTTTTTATATTTTTACAAAACACTTATAATATAGCATGACAGGTAGCGAATACAAAATTGGTTAAATTAAATAATTACTATAGCAGATAGTTCCTGGAAATCGTGCTACTAATATTATTAAATATGTTGCCCTTCAAAATCATAACTTTGAATTTTTATTATAAAAAAAACTTTGTTTAATAAAAAATATAAAAAGAAATTTCTTATTACTTCTTTCAAACTGTTGTAACAATTTATTTATATGATTAGACTCGCTTGTGTAACTTTAACTAAAAACTTATCTTGTTATAAATTATACATTCATTTTTAAGTAATGAATAATAATAAGTTTTCCAATTTCACTCTTAATGAAGACTTTCATTGACAACTAAATAGATCAGTGGAATTTAGGAAAAAATATTTTGTAAATTGAGAGAATTAAATGTAATATTAATTAAGGTCTTTTAAATACCCAAGATTGTACATGTACTCAAAGCATTATGTTTTATTAGTAAACATGTGTCTTTATTGAATACACATTCATTTATTTCACTGTATAACATTCCAAAAAAATATCGACATGACTATGGTAAAATATATGATAAATATATGACAGGATATGAATAGAAAAATAGCTGGTTATCTTTAAAACTGATACAAACCTGGGGTGCAGGAATCTATTAACGATCCATCAGTATCTAGCTATTAAAACATACAGGGTAAATATCTGAATATGCATTTATATATCTAGAGTGTGGCGCTCACATTTACTTTGAAGCTCATGTTATAGGATACCCGAATATACATAGATATATCCATGACTGCACTGAACTACTGTAATGCACAAAGACTCAGAAGATTGCAACTTTTGTGCTACTAATGCAAGTCATTGACATGATAAACATTTTTCCATGATACTTTCATCATATATACTCAGAATAGTTAGTTATCCTAGCTGTCGAAGTGACAGAAAGATTGTACAGGGGGTACTGCTCATAGCGCTCGGCTTCCCCTGTAGAGCAACAGTGAGTGGCACAGCTTTGCGTACATGATGTAAAGATCATTCATCATGTACACAATATTTAACCTTAAGGTTGACTTCTTTGACAATGAATGACAGCAAATGTTTATATTCATTGCTAATGCTACAGGAGACATTGTTACCAGCGAGGTATTTATTGCATTTTTCATTTTATATAGTGTATAAATAATAAGTATGTTCTCCAATACGTATATAGGATTATGATTAGTTGAATAAACATTAATCTTGTATCAACTTTTGTTAAATTTTTAATTATATTATTTTTGACTAATTTACTATTATTTTTTAATAGTGCATTGTAGTTAACATTAGAGATATCACAACGCATCGAGTGATTTATACATAGTAAGAAGTTAGATAGTTGCTTATTTTAAAACTACACAATAATACTACTGTTGGATGAACGCCGGAGCATAATTACCATCACGCAGAGGTAGGCAAAGAGGAAAAAGCACCACATTCTTCTGTCCTGACACATAATTCTCGTCTCATCCACATTCATACATCTTCTCTTACAAACTCGTCGCTTATTGAGGCTTCTAGCAGGATATTTCATTATCTGTTTTACCTGATTGTACTAAGTCTTGCCTCCATTGAATGGAACCTTTGATTTTATTCATTTAATTTATTTTCAATTGAATGTCACAAATGTTTATTAGTCTACTTTGTCAATTTTATGTATAATATATTAAAAAAATCTAATGTCTCAATGTACTCCATACAAATACATAATTCCACGTAGAAAACTAAGCCACATTCAGGTTTCTTGATATTTATGTAACATATCTGTAGGCGACATGATTTCAAATTCACCACTGTCTCAGCCGACATCGACACTAGTGACAATCATCATCGACATCACTGACAATCTCGCTCTTCTGTTTCAGCACTCCACAACGGCGGTTTTACCCAGTCCACGTGCGCCGAGTGAGACCGCTGACTCGCGTCACTTTCATAATTCACATTCACCTTCTGCATCTCTTCATTTCTTCATTCTATCCGTAATTCTGTATTCTTTGTTTTATCATACTGTCACATCAACACGCCATCATTACTCTTTCATTTAACTACCGACCTAACCTCCAAATATCTGTGATTTATGTTGAAAAATTTTAGCATTCTTTATTAAGAGCCTAGAGAAACTAGTGGTGGTGGAAGAACAACAGGTTAATTAATCACTAGCCATGTAGATCAACCAAGTCCATGAAGCTTGCAAGAGTATACCTGAATATGTATAAGACCAAGGCGATGACAAGTTAGAAAAATCTTCTATCAATTACAGTTAACACAAAGCAAATTGAATATATCGATGAACACATCTACTCTACTTGAGTCATTCCATTCAATAAATACATACAGTTTTTAAAAGTCAAGACTCGAATTGCACTCGCCTGGTAAAGCTTCAGAAACCTTAAGATTGTCTTCAATGTTAATGTCCAGTTTTACAGATGTGATCCCATGATGACAATACTCAACGTGGCTAAAAGAGCTACGAAGAGAACCGTGTTGAGGATTTTGCTACGTGAACGGAGGGCAAATGAGTTGATACATAGCCAAACTGAACAAACTGAATAAATACAAGTTTATCTGGGGGGTTCCCCCTGGATCAGTCCTTGCACGTCTTGATATAAAATTGTCCATACGAGATAAATGGTCGTAGTCACAAGATCACTGAAGTATTAATATATCATGTCATAAATAATTGTCTCTATCAGTTTCCAATTCATTCTACTAAACACTGGTAATACATTTCCTTGTAGGCATTTTGTAGATCTTTCTTTATTGTGTGCTCAATGTCGAGCATCGTGGTCCCCTGATCTGTCTTGAATTTGGTGTACAATACACCATCATTCCTCCCAGCTTTGAGCCACATCAATTGCAGCATTTAATTGATGATTTTTTTATATAGTCTATAGATGTAGATAGGTAGGAGACCGTCCTCTTCCTTGCTTTACCTCAACTGTACCTGTGATTATGAGTTTTTCAAGAATTTCATCATTCCTCTTTCAATCATTATGTTTATATTAATTGTTTATATAATGCCATACATTCCTAGTCAAATACACACACTTCGTTTCTACCATGAGTGCACACCTCACCAATATATGCCTTCAATATTTATTAAGTATTTTCGTAATCTCTCTTACCAATGGTTTTAACATATTTGACTGACTTCATCATGATGATGTATATATTTAATAGTAATACACTGTTATTTTAATATTCACAATAAAACTTTGTACTACACAAACGTTAGGTTATTTTCACTACTAGTTTTGAAAGATGCGGTCCCTCTCTCATCATGTGATAACTAAACTAAATATAGAATTGTAGTCTATTCGAGCAATGGGGCAGGGCTTGAGACAATGAAGACAAAGTATTAGGGAATGTTATGTTGTTAATTAGTGAAGTACAAAAGAATTTATATTTGGAGAAAACAATAGTGTGTGTAGTACAATTTTTTATTGTGAATATTAAAATAATCATGTTACATTAAAACACTGTGTTTGGCAAATCTTTATCTTAAATCTTTAAATCTTTTATAATTCAATATATTATGGTCACTATAGCTTCATACCCTTTCATTACCTCATTTATTTACTCATTCAATCATTTACAGCTCACACAATAATTACATTATCACTGTATTCATAATATGTATAATGTACATTACGAAGTATTGTATTATCTATGTAAGTGATGCAATACTGCGTATGAATCTTTTCTAAAAATGTTCAGTAAAGGCAAAAAACTGCCAGCTGTACAGTTGTTAGCTTTCATGATATTAATAAGTCAATTTTTTTTAAATTCTTTGATCCGTTCTAATATTTGAATACACCAATAAGTACATCTTTTAATGTGTAACAGAAATAGGTAAAATATTGTATTTTTAATGTTTGGTTCATAGTGTATTGTACTATTGCAGATTACATCCAGAATAAAATATGTAAAATGTTAAATGAACATTGTTTCATTCATTGCGCTGTCCTAGCAGTCACAGCGAATGAAACTATCTAGTATAAATAAAACGAGATAAAATACATCATATCCATTTTTACCAAAAATGACATTTAAACACAGAACTAATGAACTTTTTTCATTTATCTATAAGAATATACCTGCACTAGATCCATTTTTGTTTAGGGGTATTAAACACTATGTAGACATGTAGTTGTATTCGGCTAATTACATTTTTGTCCAATGACGTCATGTCCACACATCATTGTATGAAATAAAAATAAAGACATGACATAGACTGTTTATCCAAGTTTTTTGTTTTTATAAAAAATCATTTTTCTGCTTTCCTGTTAAGTTTCCTAAATGGACATGATGTCCTATACCTCTCAGGCAATGTTTTCTCTAAGGTGTGGGTGTTACATTCTGGCTACCTACCTTCTTATACTTATTACTTCATACTATTACTTATATTATCATCACTCCTACCAACACTAGGGTTTATCAAATTTGATGCAATTTATAATAGTTAAATTCATACCTATATAAATATCATTATATTAATTTCTATTTTACTTTATCAGGCCAACAAACTCAGTTACTTAGAAGCCCACTTGAGATCAAAGGGTCGGTGTTTAGGCTAACCAGCAGGTTCAATGAACCCATCAAAACTGTTGGGACTAAAAGCTTCCCTTAAAAAAAATGTTTATATTAACCAAGAACAAAGATTATAGATAATAAAAGGCCCAAAACCATAGCTAGCCAATCACTGTGTTTTGGGTATTTGTCATTTTACATTACATGTCATTTGTCATGGGAAGTTCTTCTTAAATAAATTCATTAGTAGTAACTTGTTGGTGTAGTGGTCAAGACGTTGGCCTAGTGATCTAGTGGTCGGGGGTTCGCGCCTTGTTCCACGACACCAGCATGTTAGTCCTATTTTCATAGCACAAGCATTTAGTTTAGTTTGAAAATAGTAAGAATATTGACGTGACATGTATTCCGTGTATGCATCTCTATTTTAAAAAATAAAAATAAAATATTTTCTCTTGCATAGTGTACAAAAGATGCACTTCTCCTTTTAATTCGGCACTACGCTTTTGCAAGAAATATAATTTGCGGGTGTGTGCCCGCATTCTTACAAAAATATGTTTGCACAAATGTTTCCAACCCAATAAATTTTGTAGAAAACAGAAAGCGATACCAGATTTTCAGGTTGCCTCAATAGGTCAACATTTTACTGCATGCACCAGATGTTGCAAATTCTTCCCAGACCCATTTCTCATAGGACGAAGGTCATCACTTATTTTATTTTAGTCTTCACATTTTTTGATTGAAGAGATATAAAAACACACAATCCCTTTTCTCTGCAACTATTTCCATATTGTGTAAATGAGAGAAACAATATATGTTGTTTTGTAAAATGACGCAGCATATGTTTCAAAAGCCAATTTTGATAAAACACCCAATAATAAAATTAGCAGAGCACCGAAATCAATGAGTCAGAAAACAAACAAAAAACATACAGACATAACCTTTATTAAAAATTTAACAGATTACATAACAGTTAAAATATTTATATATATACAGAGTGGTCCAAAAAAAGTAAAAACATCTCGTAACACGTGAGTTATTTCAAAACATAATATAATTCATTATAACTCTTAATGTAATTTTTTTTGCATAATATTTAGTTAATAAGAAATCATCAAAACACCCCATATTGCATAATCTACTGGGTTTAAATCTGGGCTGTTCAATGGTCACATGCCTGGCTCGTTGAAATTAACATTCCTACGACGAAGAAAGATGATTATATTTCTGGCTGTGTGAGATGGAGCTCCGTCCTGCTGTAATGTCTAGTTATACTCCAGGCTTTGTTTTGAAATTCTTTGATCATTTTCCTAGCCAACGTTTTTCAATTCGCAAATTTTTGATCAGAATACTGTCTTCTGCTGTGATTTTTATCAGTCTGGGTGACAATTTAAAAAAACCAAATATAAACAATGAGAAAATTAATAATCAAAGATGGCGACCGGAAATTGTCAAAATAAAACGTAATATAGGTAAATAGATAAGTGAGCAAAGTAGTAATATTGTTGATATAGTTAAACTAATTTTGATGTAATTATATCACATTTTACGAAATGTTCTCACTTTTTTGGGCCACCCTGTACATGTATTGTTGCACTTTGGTACTCGCCCCGATAACTAAATTCATGTAGGAGATTTTTATAATGAGGCAGCAGTTATGCCCGCTACTCGGTGGCGGCAAGAATATTTTATGTTTGTAGAAATAGCATAGTTTCCAAGCTCTATTTGGGGCGGAGTTTGATGTCACTGTTGCGATTGGAGTCTAGCACACTGAGTTCTGTATCTCAGTGCGGCCTCGGAGGATGAAGATACAATCATGCAACATGGAATGGAAAGTATTTGGTCTGTAAATGTTGTTGTCTACGTTTTCTTCATATAAACTACCGCAAATGTAAAGTATGATATGAAATTAGTCACAGTTTCATAGTTATTGCTAATTATGTTCAATGTATTAAATTTTGTTCATTTGTTCATGAAAAAATCACCTTTATCATTTTGTTATTTAAAATTATTCTTCTTTTGCCTTTTGCGAATACAGATTTGGGAAATTGTTGATAAGGTACGGAGTTCTAATAGATTTGACTCGGTGAGATCACATCTCATGCTTGCCACTAAACTAACCAATGGAGGTGTGAAGCTCCTGGCTCCATCGCTCAAATATATATATATTATGTATGCTCAAATGAAATTTATTTGAAGTGAAAATTATTAAATGTGATTACTGAGCTTGACTGATTTTGCAGATTTCAGCGATATTCGATATAGCTACTCTCAATTCTTCTTTGAAATTGGTAAGTCTTTCGTGTTTCTTAGTTTTTATATTGGTTATTATCAAGAAACCGAGCTCACACAAATATAAAGTTGAAAACTGTAATAAGATTTTCACTGCCCTTATGGAGAGAGCTTCTATGAACTCTGAATGTTCCATGAATACGTACTGACATCTAGCCATCATCTAGCAACTCAATCACATACTTGGACACTGTTTTATCATTTTGCGGAGCACTTGTAATAAGCTTGCGGAGCACTGGTTAAGAATCATTGGTGTGGTCCCAGACTCTGTGTACACATCGATAATGTTTTCACGTGATCTCAGAAATTATTAGTGTGGTGAATTTTAAGAATAAGAGGTAAGAAAAATATCATCGGAACTGCCGCTTTCATCTCTATAAAAAAATCTGCGACGACCTACAACTATTATACCTTAGCATTTTAGCACAAATTGCGTGTATCTACACTAATTTTTCTTCACAACTTAGTTGAAACTTCACGACTTACCCTCATCACACTAGTCTTCAAGTACTACTAGCCTACAACTAAATTATCATCTTCTCAGCTGATCAATTACTTTTTACTGAGTAATTGATCGGTAATTGATTAATATGGATAGGTATGATATGATATTGTTATTTACGATATTTGCAAGCTACCTTCAGCTTCATCGATACCAATTGAATTTTTAAAATGATTTTTTTATTGTATACACACTTAGATATATAATAAATAACTAATTTAATAAAAATAATTTTAATTCTAAATTTTAATTTTTAAATAAAATAAAAATAAAAATTTATAAAATATAATATATTAATTATTTTAATTAAATCAATATTAGGTATGATTAATTTTTAGCATCGGATAATGTTTTTTGTATAATTATGACGTTCTTTTTTAATTATATTAGATATTGTGATTTCCTTGGATTGCGTAGATGTGTGTGTGTGAGCATCACCGCCGACGCGGGACGTGTTATGTGCGAAGATAAAGGGGGTCATATGCGGGACGCGCTCTCTTTCCAGCGCTACCGTTCGTCTCGTTTCTAGTTGTACATGTTGTATCTCAATTGTATCTGATTGCAATAAATATATCATTGTCACCAAGGAGTTTCATTTAGACGAAAAACGAATACGTACTATTACGCAAGTACGTAACAGATATTTTAAAGAATTCTATTTTCACACTGTCAACTTTGTTAATGTATTAATTATAAATATATACATATAAAATCAATACTCAATCAGTACTTCCCCGGATTGGAAATAGAGATCCAGGTTCGGATCCCGGTGACGCAAAAACAATATTTTTCGACAAAATTGATTTTATATGTATATATTTATAATTAATACATTAAATTAGTATTTAAAATATGACAGACCTATGTTCTGAATAATTACAACTTCATAATAAGAATGTGTTCTCCTTAATAATAATAAACTTTGTATTTCGCCTCGGACTTGTTTTAATCGCTTACTTATTTTTAGTAATCTGAGAAAGTTTATATGCATATTTCAGTCATCCGATTCATCAAATTATTGATAGCTTTTCTTGAAAAAAATCACTGTGAAATTTTGTTTGTGGCCGTTATGTCGTTGAATCTAATCTTGCGTGGATCAAAGTCGGCCGGATCTTTTGTCGTGGACGTATTATCGTTGAGCCAAAAGTCCACGGAGCTTTTGTCGTTGAACCCTTGTTTAACATCGTGACATTGTAATTTACGCGGACAGGGTTGATTAATCCTGTTACCTGAAATATTCCCTGCAAGGTGTGAGTAGTTCCCAATTTGCTCCGTTTTCTTGGAATTTTAGGAAGGGGTCAACAAATTTAAGTGCACTAATAAATATTATCAATGCCAACAGCAAATTTTGTGCGCCAAATGCAGCTGTGACAGAATGAAAATATTCTAATGAATAGAATAATATTTAATACAAATCAAATTAATCAACCAGAAATATATACAGAAAAAATCTATTCATAGAAAAAATCTATTTATCGAAAAAATATTTTAGTCGCTATCGCGATATTTAAAATATTTTTTCGATAAATATATTTTTTCTGTAAGTACGTCATTCTAGTTGATTTATTATTAAAAATACTTCAAAACTGTGTTCTGAAAAATTGCAACTTCACAACAATGATATGTTCTACTTAAATGAATAATATCTAATGGGAACTTGTCAATAGAGTAGCGGTATACAATGGTGTACAGGTACTGACACTGATGTGTGGAATGTGGTACCTGGAGCTGGCAGAATAGAAACGAGCAGTGGAAATGAGATCACTTAGGCGTATATATGGTTAATTCATTTATGACAGAGTAAAGAATGAAGAAATGAAAATAGAATGTAAAGCTAAACAGAATAAAAAAAAGATCGTTTAGATGGTTTGATCATTTGGAACGGATGAATAAGGAGAGTATGAAGTGAAATGTAGGAATATATGACGCAAGTGTTGATGGCACCAGAAATAGAGGACTTTCGCGTAAGACTTGGCACGACCAGGTAAACCAGATACTGGAAAATGATCCTCTTAGAAGCGTCAATAATCGACGAGCTTATATGAGAAAATGTATGAATGTGAATGAGGCCAAAATTGTGTGTCAGGACAGAAGAGTGTGGCGCTCTATCCTCTTTGCATAAGCAGAGAAAGTTATTTAGTTAAGCAACGTGCTCAACAAACTAGATGTAATTTTTTTCTGGGAAAAAAATATTTACAGACATCAGTTAACCAAGAGTGTATTTTATAAAATATTTACGGACATCAGTCAACCAAGGGTGTATTTTATAAAATATTTACAGACATCAGTCAACCAAGAGTGTATTTTATAAAATATTTACAGACATCAGTCAACCAAGAGTGTATTTTATAAAATATTTACGGACATCAGTCAACCAAGGGTGTATTTTATAAAATATTTACAGACATCAGTCGACCAAGAGTGTATTTTATAAAATATTTACAGACATCAGTCAACCAAGAGTGTATTTTATAAAATATTTACGGTCATCAGTCAACCAAGGGTGTATTTTATAAAATATTTACAGACATCAGTCAACCAAGAGTGTATTTTATAAAATATTTATAGACATCAGTCAACCAAGAGTGTATTTTATAAAATATTTACGGACATCAGTCAACCAAGAGTGTATTTTATAAAATAACTTTAAGTTGACAGTTTTTATAATCTTAATATATTTTTTATAAATCAGCGAAAACGCAGTTTGTACCAAAATAATTTAAATATTTAAATTATTATACTCACATTATTGTTTATCAGAGCAATATGGCGTTCCTTAATCCGATTTTATGTGCCTATAATTATGAAAGTGGTCTAAGTAAAAAAAATTAAATAAGTAGTTTATGAGTTATTTCGCGTCACATTCGTATAAATGAAAATATTTATTTTGTTTTATGTTGTGAAAAATGAAACCGTTAAATTCAGTTGGCTGTTACGTCGTTAAATGGAATTCTGACGTTTATTTTGATAGTGGACGTCGGGTCCACTATTGTGAATTTATTATTTGACGAGTCCTTCATGCGTTCTCGAGTCGAATCTCATCCGTGGACATGAGCCATTAGAGAAATCATTGAGCGCTGACAAGAATGTTGAATGGCGCTATGTAGTGAACAAAATATTTTAGCGCAGTCATCCTGTGGTACCCAGGGGGAATCAAAAGGCCGACAGGCCACCATAAAGCCCCCTGGACTGATAAAATGGACAGAGAAAAGTAAGAGACACTCTGGGAAGTCTTCATCTAGTAGTGGAAAACGATATACCTAAATAATTATTTTCATTTATATTTTTTTACATTTTTTATTTTTAAATAAAAATAAAAAATGTATTATGATTATTTTTTGTAATAAATTAATGAATGGACTCAAAAATAAAACCTAGGCACAAAAAAGTTAGATTCGACTCTGTATAAGCTAATAGTGCGGTATGTTTTTGTATGGACTTAATGGCTTGGTAAGATACTTTAATGTATGTATTTACTCAGTACAATATTGTAAAAACAGAAATATTCCAACAGGCAGAACAATATGTAACGTTTTCAATATATATTAACTAAGTAATTAATAATATTCATGTATAACCACGGACATTAGCTTATTGTCTGTATTTATAATTTAGTCACTCATAGAGAATAAATAAATGTTAAAAGAAATATATATTAATAAGATCAGTTATCACTTATGGTTGCGATTGATGCCTTTTTATGTTCAGCAATTGCAACTATATATGACAGAAATTAATTAATTCGACATTGATTCATCGTTCAAAAAAAAAAAAATTGTCAAATCTGTTTGATCTATTTCAAACGATATGTCGTCGTCGCCGAGAACTATTAACGTTGCGAAGAAAGTTGCAGTGAAATAATCTAAAGCGTATCTCTCGAAGTTAAAAAGTTAACTAAGCGACGTGTCACCTTATAAATCGTTGTGTTTAACTTTTCAGTATATTCAGTAGAAAAAATCATATTTACATGTCTGTTAAAACTTGAAACTTGAAACTTGAAAACAAACAATTAATCGTTGTATAAAAAAATCATAATGAAAGTGTAACAAAAATTTAACCAATTCTCTGAAATAACAATACGCAAGGTACAGTAAGACAATAATTTGAATACGACTTATTAAATTGATACAATAGCTTATTAAGACTTTAATAAGAAATTATTTTTACACTGCATAGAAAATGATAAAAGAATGAGAACTTTCTCCTCTATACAATAATACAAATAGAACAGTAAAATAAGAAAAATGAGAGAAAAAGAAGAAAATTTTCTAGGGGAACGGGATGGTGAGGGTGAAGGGTATTTTCATCCCAGCAGTTTTTAACAGGCATAAAAGCTTGTATTTCCAGCTAGGTGGCGAATCTCGAAACTTACGTTAAAACATATTCTATGTTAAAAACTAGTTCATTGTTCAAAGTTAGGCAATAATAGAGACGGTGTTTAGATACATAAGTGGTCATGTGTATTTCTTATTAACACAAAAACTGCAATAGAAAATGTAACATTTTTATATTCCCACACTAATTTGTATTTATTTTCAAATTTACCGGTACTGGGATCGATCCAAAACCTTTATGAAATCGCGAAATAAGGCGCAGAGTGTCGATCCTGGTATACATATCACATGCTTATAAAGTACGCTACCATCTTGTTATTCCACTAATAGACCGCGTGTGTCAAATTGTCATATAGGTATCTGCGCGCCAATATAGCCAATGCAGTGTATTGGTTCCCACGTAAGACAGGGAACCCTACAAGAGTTTTATGTTGTTGCTTCGAGCTGATATCAATTCTGTCCATATTTCGCGGTCTTCAGTTCTATTTCATTTTTCAACACATTGATTTGTTCTATTTTTGATTTGAATGGTTCCATTTTTTTGGAGAAGTCTTATAGCATTCCAATTTTGTTTTTATTTTATTTAAGATTCAGTCTCGATATTCTCACGAAGTAATCGCATTTCTATCAGTATCATTGCGTTATCATTGGTGGCGACGAAGGAGCTAAAGGATGCTTGCAATTATCACACTTCCACGCATCTCTGTTATTGATTGGACATTTGGCATATGAAGTGAAAGGGTCGAGTACTCGATGAGCATCACTATGTGGCTTTTAATTATCGGGAACAGGAATAACAATTATTGTCTTTATGTATATCCAATAACAAGAACAAGGGAACACAAATAACAATTATTGTCATCGTGTATGTTAAGCATCCTCACTCCTGTTAGCGACAAGTAGTTGATTAGTCGAGAAGATGATAATTTTGTTACAGGCTAGGTATCAGAAGACTCGTGAAGAAGGTAAGTCGTAGAGTTTCGACTCAGTTATATAGAAAAATTACTGTACACGCTATTTGTGCAAAAATTGTAAGAGAAAAAGAAAGTGGCGGTTCCGATAATATTTTTCTTTCTCCTTATTCTTAAAGTTTTGGTTTCTATACATTTGTGAGAATTTTTACTATATTTTTCCTAGTGCTAATATAGACTAATCATTTTAAAATTTACAATTATTTTGATAATTGGCGGCCCTCATAGTCCAGTGATCATGACACTGACTTCTCATACCGGGGGCTCTGGGTTTATTTCCCAGTAAGGACACAATACATTTATGTGATGTTCTCAAGCTTGAGTGTCTTTGTAATGTGTTTCGCTGCAGTAATTAAACCTTCGTGACCTGTTGCAGTCAAACATTAAAATTAAAAATTAAATTAAAAATAAAATAAATATAAATACTGCACTACTGTACGTGTTTAAATTTAAAGTCGTTTTTATAGGGGGCAGTATCAGGGAGCCTTATCGCATTTTGCATTAGGGCCCAATTTTTAGTTACGTTACTGATAAGTATTCGAGTATATTGATTATTTTGTTAAAACTGAATGTATAAATTTGAATATATACGCCTGCTATGTAGGAGACATATTGTATGCAGAGATAGTATGATGCGTGTATCTGAAACATGTAATGCGTTTTTTTTACCTATCTATTTTTTTTTCTGTAGGTATCTAAATCATTTTTCGCATTTCTCCTAGAGCCCGGCGCCCGCGGGCGATACCCCTGTTAGCCTTCCGCGAAAATACGGCCCTATTGATAAACTAATTGTATTTACTTACATAGCAACAACATAACAATACAAAGAATTAGCAAAAATAATCCGACGGACAATATTCGAAAACGACTCCTTAATCAGGACTTTCCTGTTATTTATCGGTACCTTTACCTTTTCTCAATGTTTAAATATTTATGTGTAAATAAACAATGAAACGAACTGATTCCATATTTAAACATTTTGGTGAAATATGTAATTACCCCGTCTTCCCGTCTTTAAATATTGTAGACCTGAAAAGCCTATAAATATTCTGATAATATTTCGAATTGTTGAATTTTGGTAAATTTTCCATGTTTAAACACTTTTTTTTTTTATAAAGGTGTCCGCGGACGAGATTTTCGACTCAAGACAATCTCTGAAATGGATTGTGCTCTCGTGAGATTCCTCATAGACGACTGTCAGCTTTCGTAATTCACCGTATACACAGCAAGTCTTAGAGATTCGTCGTCTCGTGCCTCACTTTATGTCTGTTATAGGTCAAACGTCAAATTAATGTCAACCCCGTTCTTCATTTAGATGAATTTAAATCTTCCCTGGCAGCAGTTAAAATCGGAATAAATATTTAATTAAGGAGAACACATTCTTATTGTGAAGTTGTAATTATTCAGAACATAGGTCTGTGATATTTTAAATACTATTTAAATGTATTTATTAGAAAGATATACATATAAAATTAACTTTATAGAAAAATATTGTTGCTGCTACCGGGATTCGAACCTGGATCTCTTTCCAATCCGGGGAAAGTGCATTAACCAACTATGCTACAGCAAACAGTACTTTTGACGACAAATTTTCGAACTCATATGTTACACTTTTCAAATTAATACATCTATCGTTCCATTATTTGAAATATATATATTAAATTGATTTTATATGTATATCTTTCTAATTAATACATTTAATTAGTAATATTAATACTTAGACAAAATACTTTTAATACTGTTTGACAAAATACTGTTTAAACCACTATAAATTAATTATTCTATGTTACATGTTTCGATACCTATGATATCTTCTTCAGGAAATAATGTATTCTGAAATTAAAAAATACAAGCGTAGATAAAAACATTGTTTCCTGAAGAAGATACCACACAGGTATCGAAACATGTAAAATAATCAATTAATAGTGGTTTAAACAAATTAATATAAAATGAGGCCACAAAGTAATTTTGCACATATTTAATTAGTATTTAACCCTTCCGTTACCATGCAGTAACACTGGTCTACCGCTCGGTACAGATCGGTACTTGTCGGAGCTAACGTCCACGTCTTTAGATATTTATCAATATTTCACTTTAAATACTCAATATTTAGAGTAAAAATATGATAGCAACTATTTTACCGCCATTAAAACTAGTAAAAGCATTTTTTTCTCTTTAAAATTGCTCAAAAATTTCACATTCCTCACGGTAACACAAGTTGACAATATGACTGGGTACGGGTATTTTCTGTCAAATCGAACGTCTTGTGCACGGGTGTGAGTTTTTGTATTTTTCTACTAATCTCTAAGTTTATCCTCGGATCTAAATATCGGAGATTCATCTCGTCATATGTCAATCTGTCATCTCTTTTCAAAAAATCTGCAAAAAATTGTAAAATTCGTCTAAGGAAAAAGTGTTGAAAGTCTATCGTTGATGTGCAGGATGAAGACATTCTTGCGTCTCGCTGTCCATGGTAACTTCTTCGGCGGTCCCTAGTAACGAGGATGGCGTCTGCCATGGTTTATCAAATGCAGTGGAAAATTAGATAACTTGTGGAACGGATCAATGAGGAGAGAATATGAATCAAGAGAATATGGTGTTCACAAGAAATAGAGAACGTCCGCGGAAAACTTGGTACGGCCAAGAAAACCAGTTACTTCAATATGGTCCTGTAAGAAGTCGCAATAATCGACGAGCTTGCATGAGAACATGAGAAGATGTGGATTAGGCGAAAATTGTGTGTCAAGACAGAAAAATATCCTTTTTGCCTATCTTTGCGATGAAACGGTATGTCAGTAAGTTAGTTAAGTAAATTTATTTATATATATTTTGACATCCATATTTTTGTAGTTACAGAGGTGGATACATAACATACATAATACATAGTTTAATGTGTGGGATGGAGTAGACTTCACCTCTGATATATACAGCGTTGTCCTGGCTACTTTGCTAGACTAAAGTCTGTGTTAAAGTAGCCAGTTTTTTTTTTTTTTTTTCGTGCTGTTGTGGTGTTATTTGGAATAAAAAAATAAATCAAATATGAATAAAAAAGTAAAAAAAAAATAAAAAAATATAATAAAAATATGTGAAGTGGGAATGTTGTAGGACTAGTGAGTTATTAGTAAAAGAATTGTATACATTATAGTAAATTGTTGGATATCCATGCTTCTGATTCATCTCTACCTGATTGAATCATATATTGGGTCCATATTTGTGTAATCTTATAGTAATTGTACGATTTCCAGTTGGTACTGAGTGTATTGTATAGTTTCGGAGCTAGGAACATGTAGAATCTTTGATAATTAATTCATACATTTTAGTAGTATTCAAATGAACAGCTAATGTTCTAAAAAATATTACATGTGCTGTGTACTAAAATACAACTTTTTTTTCTTGTTATCTCTTACATTTATTTATTTTGAATTTTACAAAAAAGTAAAAATTTCACCAAAATGATATAACGGTTTTTGTGGACACAATAACTCCCGTAGTTCTGAATAAATGTCGATCAAACTTTTCTTAATAATTGACTTGGTGGATACCTCGGCTGAGTTCGTTAGCTAGTCCGATCCGCCTTATTTGATCCGATTATTTGAAAATGGTGGCAATTAAAAAACTTTAAAAAATCCTGACACTATTAATATTGAACCTAGAGAAATAAGTAATAAATACATACGTATGAAATATACCTAATTCTTACGACCAGTTTGAAACATCAGAAAAAGGCGACTAAAATAAAACAGAATTGTTGACGCCACATTGAGTCAATGTGGTTTATATAAAATTATAGTTTATAAAAATTAATAAAAACAGAATTATTAAACGTAATACCTACAATATCGAGACCTTAGTAATGTTTATAAGTTGAATTATTTTTAATAAAATAAATTATTACTCTTACATAAAAGCCTTAAACCACCAATGTAATTAATAAACCATTACGGGCCGTCTGAAATTTTCCGTTCGGAGCGGACCGAAGAATATTGCAATACGTTTATATTATTTTAACGGGTTTTCCATTGTAAAAGATCCTCGACTAATCTTCGGCCCTTTCAGGCGGTAAGAAAGGGAAGGATTAAATTTAAAGCTATTGGTTAGACAGAGAGGGGTAATTAAATACCACTCTATAACGTTAACCTTAATTATACCTTTAAATATGTTTTTAAGTCTGTTAGCAATCTGTCCACAGTCAACATCAAAAGCTCGACGTCGACGGACGACTTCTTGGTTTCTCGCATTGTGGATTGTTGAATTGAAATCATATATGACCAACAATAAACTGTGATAAAACTCAGTGTGAGAAAAAAGGATTTATAGACTAATATCGAATTAATTTTTATTAATATTAACAATGGCGAAAGTTTTTTTAAATGCCATTCTTCCCGCCGTTGTTTTGTTCGTATTGTCTGTGATATCTGCTCTCTGTGCCAAACTTGAGTCTTCCAGAAATGGACAGTTTTACGGATCCGGGTCGGAAATAGACGCGAAAATGGGTCTCGTGAATTCGAGGTGCAATTCTCTAAAACCAGAACACCTCGCCGCAATTCTTGGACCAGCATACAACCCCCGATATATGAGTGTCACCCCGCCCCATCAGGAAGACGTAGATCCGTCGACTAAAAAACGAAAAGTAGCAGAGTTTTACCCGTTTTTTGTCGACAAAGATTTTGCCGAAGAGATAGACGGGGCTCCCGCGTGGGAAATTAACCACATTCAAAGTATGGCGAGATTTGAGCGACGCGCGAAGAGAGCAGCCTCTTCACCCAGGCCCTGGGAGTGTCAGGCGACGGTCAAATGGATCGATCTCGGCATAGACTTCTTCCCTAGGTACTTGCGCAGCGTCGAGTGCACAAAACATGACTGTTGGTATGGGAAGTTCTTTTGCAAGGCCAGGTCGTTCACCGTGAAGCTTCTGAGAAGGAAGAGTGGAAGGTGTGTCTACAATGATAGGAAGGAGGTAGCGGCTGGCCTGCCGCACGAGTTAAAGGAGCTTTGGGTGTGGGAGGAGAGAGCGGTGAACTTCTGTTGCGACTGCACTTCGCAATAAAAATTAACGCAACGCAGATTGATTTTTAAAGCTTTCGTTTTGTATTCGTTTTTATGTTGAACCCAGTGAATTTATTTTCTTCAAGAAATCGGCATCTTCAAATTTAACTAAGATTTATAATTGCCGTATGTTACCAGTTATGTTACATCTTTAAGGTTTAAAAAAAACTTATTTAATATGCCTTATTATTACGTTGCAATATATTTATTTATAATCGTTAGATTGTACAAAAGAATATCTTATTCTGCTTTAATATTATAAGAAAATGATTGACGATATTTTTATATAGTTTGACATGGTGTGTATATTATTACAATAATTTACTTTCCGCATTTTCCGATTTCAAAATTATTGTACAAAAAAATACATTTTTTTATGTACTGTTTGTTATATGTACCCACTGATATTTATTTTGAATTTTAGTGATCTTGCAGCCTTTTGGCACATTTAAAAAACATTTTTTATGTGAACTACGTTAGTCAAAATCTTATTTTGCTATGCATTAATCTGAAAGTTTTTATAAAAAATTATTATGTTTTAAATATTGTTTGATCCAGTGATATGAGATATTTAACTTTTAATTTAATCTATTAGATTTCATATGTACAGTGTGTTAGTATTACAATAGTGTTATGTACATATATATAGGTATCGATTGGATTCGGTGAAGACAATTGTAAATAGACTTAGATAATAGAACGACATATTATGTTGATTTAGACTGATCGATACACGTATATTAGGATATTGTCACATTGAACTAATGCTAATGTTAATTATGATTTTGGTGGGAGTATAAATAAAATTATGCAAATGAAAACTGATGTTTACTTTATTGAATTTTTTTTTTCATTTTAATTCATTTTTTTGAAATACATTTACATCGTAAGTATTTGGACGATAAGGAAAAGAATCAATTATTTCTTATTTTTATTAATTCAGATTTTTTTTTCTAATTTTTAAACACGCTATTTGTTATTGTTCTTTTAGTTTTAGCTTAGTCGCACAACTTTTGTTTTAGGCGTGCCCAAACATGTTTGTCATTTTTAAATTTATTTTTTATTAGCTTATTAACTGAGGCTTTATGGCAATAATCAATCCAAATTTTGGCATATGGGATGAGGCATTATCTTGATAAATAGTGCATCGAATTAAAGTGACCTCTATTCTGTCACTAATATTCGTTATCAAAATCTATTAACTTCAATCAAACTTCAGGGAGTTTACTGTCTTGCATTTTTAAACATATATAATGTATTTTCATATCGTCTATGTGAATTTACTATCGCCTATGAGCCAATCATTTAAAAATACGTTTTTTGGCGCTTTCAGTTGAATGGCACACGACGCATTTATTGGCGCATTCAAATTTTGAAATTTACCAATAAACTGCTTGCACTAGGCTAAAGTCAATACCGCGAATAAACTATCTCCACTAAAAAAACAAACACTTTTTGTCGCTCTTGAACATTTTGACAAATGGTTCTTCCGCGGTATTGGACACACCCGCGAAATAATGATCTTTGTGTACAAGAATTCTATAACTTCCTTTAAAACTTACCACCATTCTCAAGCTGTGTTTGGGTTTATCCGTTATTTATCACTCGGATATTTGGTTACGTTTATTAATAATCTTCATTCGTTTTCTTTTGTACGCCTGGGTATGTTTTTCGTTCACTTTCAACTTCTGTATTTTAAATATTCAATAAATTTTGTATGTATGTATTTGCAAATGAGCTTTGTTAATATAACTAGACGGACATCATTATACAGTCACAACATGAAATCTAAGAGTCCCAATGAAAATTCTAATAGCTACATTACGATAAGGATTACAGGAAAAATGTCTATAGGTAGTGATAAGGCTCCTGTTACGCTGCAGCTCCTGCGGTGGTGGAAAGAGGAGGATGTAATACAGGAAAGGAGAATGGAATATTAGGGGAGGCACAGAAAGGAATGAATTGTGTGAGAGCATGAGAAGTAAAAGGTTGCTGAGGTGGTTTGGGAATGTGGATCGTACTAGGGAAAGGATTGTAAAGACGAAAAAAATACTTCACATTACTAAAATCATGGAAATCATGTTCACTGGAAAACTGAGCCAATGCTGCATAAAACTAACATACTGTATTGATTTACGGGTGTGGAACGTGGTGAATCCCAATCAAATTGGGATGAATATTAAACAGTTTTGAGTGGAAAATGCTGCAGAGAATATATGGACCTATCCGGGATGGGACTGAGATACAATTACGAGTTGTATAATATTTATCAGACTCCCAAATTCCATGCACTTGAAAAGCCAACTCATCAAAGTGGCTAGATTAACTTGTGTTAATCTAACCACTTTATTAGCTAAATTAAGCTAAGTAGTTAACTAAGTGGCCTTGATACACTTGATTTCAGGCTCATCACAGAGCTTATGAATTTCAAAGTTATGACTAAGTCAAATATTATCATCCCAAATCGGACAAGAGATCCTAATCAGAATTTTATACTAAAACACCTGCAATTTCAGTTGACAGCTCAAAGTTAAGTTCAGGTTTCTGCTCCTGCTTTTATTCCATGACTTCCTGCGCTGATTACAATGCATGATAAGTCTAACTAATTTTTAAAATGTACAATTATCCAAATAAATATTTCTGCCAACTATTACAAATATGTATTTAGTTTTCATATACATTTTGAGGCATGTAGCCAAAAACTGGGCCTTTGTACTACGCACACGTTGGGTTATTACAGTTTCGATAAGTGCAGTCCCTCTCATCATCAGGTGATAACTAAACTAAATACAGTATTGTAATTTATTCAGTGATGGGGCCGGGCTTGAGAAGACGGGGGAGGTTTCAGTCGTTAACAAAGTGTTAGGGAATGTTACGTTATTAATTAGTGTTTTCTTCATATGAGAGAGACTAAACTTCTAACTACATACAAAAGTAGATAAAAATAAATATTTAATTCACAAGATTTAAATTTTATAATTAATTTATTACAACCTGCACCTTACTTACGGTTAAAATAATGCATTATCAGTTATTATTAGAATCCAGAACGATCCAAATTATTATCGACAATAATGTGTTATTGGTCGACATCTGCTACTAGATTTTGCAATATTTTTTTCAGTTTATAGTTCACAGCATTCCAGACAGATTTAGATGTTTATTATAATAACATCAAACTATTAAGATTTTTTATTGCTGTTGATTGAATTAAATGATAATTTTGAAATATTTCATAAAAATATTTTGAAAGGGGATAATACAGATACAGGTATAACAGACCTAATCCAGAATACTTTATGGGTGAATACCTGACTAAATTACAAGTTGAAAATGTTCATGGGATATGTGCCTAATCTCAACCATGTAAGAGATATTGTAATTATGCAATTATTTTGATTAATTTAAATATTTTATTGATTCTAAATTATATATTGAATCAAAAAATTAAAGGTCATCGAATTTCGAGGAGCTGGATTTTTTTTGTTAGACGATTTAGGGCCTGAAGCAAAGGTATAGATTAATAATGGAACAATTTTCCAAATACTTATTTCGAACTACGTAGACTTCAAGCCTAACACGATTTTGTAAAAATTTCAGACAATAATGTTTTCCGTAACAGTGTAGAATTTGCACATATTCCTTGAACATTTTCAACTGGTAATATAGTCAGGTATCCACCCATAAAATATTGTGGACTAGGTCTGCTATACCCTGTATAGTAGATACTTAAAAACTTACATGTATGGCTATACTTTCTAATTATGACAGATTACGGTTGATATTTTAATGTTGTATCTAAACTGATAAACCATCAATCAGTTTAGATATGTAGCGATCAGAATTCATATTCACCGCCATCTCAATGTAAGCTCCTAGATGAAATAGAAGTTTTTGAATATTTATGTTAAAACATTGAAATATCAGATACATTTTATAACACTGAGAATTGCTGTTTATTTTGGGATGTTTGGCACAAAACCATTCAAATATGTAGTTTAAAATATTCAGTAATATTTTATTTATTTTAATGTTAGAAAATATAACACATTTTAAAAATAATCAGAAAGAAATATATACTATAAATTAATACTATAAATGTATGAGGAGAATAAGACTCGTGTATAGAAAAGGGTACATATGAGAATTGTTTCAGTTAGTCTGTGTACATATTTTTTTACTTCAGATACAAATTTATAGTAGTCTGTAATTTTTCTAATTGTGATGGGGAGATTGTTAAAAAATTTGATGCCTTTATAAATATAGTGATTTTGGGTTGCGGTATATTTTAATTTTGGAATATCAATTTGGTCTCTAAATCTTGTAGACCGGAATTCGCTTCTAAAATTTAATTGATTTTTAATTTTTAATATTTAGATTATTGAATTTATTTTGTATGTCTATTATTTTTAATACTTTGAAATCTGTGAAAAGTTGTATACTTGGATAATCTTTTTTTTTAGAATAATTTTTATTATCATTTTTTGAGTGATTTCTAATTGTGATATTGAAGTTTTATATACTCCTCCCCATCCAATAATACCGTATTGCAAATGTGACTGTACAAACACGTAATATATCATTTTCAGATTTGTAAGTGATAAGATGTTTCTGAGTATTAAAAATATATAGGCAATTTTCCTTATTCTGTTTATAAAATTGGTAATATGTTCTTTCCATTTGAGTTTGTTAGCTATTATGATTCCTAGGTACTTGATACAGTATTTTTCTTCAATTGATTAACATTGGTCACAAGAGTCTTCTTGAGTACAGACTTTGGTGTAAATTTTAATAACAATTTGAGTGTTATCTTTCTGTTGAATAGCAAATTGTAGAAAGTATGTTTTATCGGTATTAATTGATAGTTAATTATCATCCATCCACTTACTTATTCATGGTATTAAAATATCCTCTATTGACTAACAAATTATAACATTGCTTGTGACAAAGTATATAACTTGTGTTTTTCTTTTAAAATCCTCTTCCAAGACCCACAAGAAAGGGGATAAATGACATATGTACTTAATAGTCGGGAACTATATAGTCAGGAATAATAACTAAAAATTTATTCAGTACTATCAAAATTTAGCTAACCGATCGATAATTTTTCTTGAGGGACATTACTAGGACAGCCTGGCTGCTCTATCAGTAAATTGTTCTAAAATAAGCCAATTTTTCTTCATCTTTTATTCTTCCAACTGCTCTCCATCCCTTCTGATCTCGCAATAATGCACAATTCAAGGCAGTGTTAAAATAAAAAAAATTGAGCCCAATGCTAAATGGAAAACGAGGCCCCCTATGTATGTATGAATTAGCAACGGCCTACAATTTTTAATTATTTTATATAGGCGCTGAAAGCTAAAAAAAGTGGCAAATAAATAATAAACCTTTGAGATTTAAATGAGTAAATTATTACCATTGTCAAATTATGGTACACTAGACTTGTGTTGCTTTGATTTATTGAGAGGAACTTGCGAAAATAACCACTTCCATAACAATTCCGGGTAAGTGTGGGTTCCTTTTAGCTTTAGTGATCATTTATTAATTACTTAAATAATTTTACCGTCTTGTATAATTTTTCAGCCTAGTGTAATAACACAATAAACACCTGAACAACTAACCTTGCTAGCTTTATGGTGATTTTTGCTTTGCAGCGATAGTATTAACAGGGTACTACTATATATACTAACTAACTTACCATCATACTGTTTCACATACATCATACATCAGAGGTAGGCAGAGAGATATAGAATATAAATTTTATAGTTTCACTTCTTACTGTGGTGGTATACAAAAATTAAATTAGGTTAATATTGCTATACCCGTGCCCGTAATATTATGTTAAATAAAGTTTTGTAGAGCGTGAATCTTTTGGTCCCTTATATAATGTGAACTCCAATATATCACGCTAGCCGCATTGGTGTAGATTCACAGCGGATGGAAGCATTGGGAGAAAAGGTAAATTAATAAAATATTACACACTTAAAATACTTTTTGTTGTTTAATCAATTTGTATCAATACAGGTCCAACACAAAATTCCTAACTTTGTACAATGTATGTATGACTTAACATAGGCTAACTATTATAATATCTATAATATTAATTATAAACTATAAGGCTTGAAGATATTCAAATGGCAGTGTCAAGACAATATGCAATATAAAGCTTTATAAGTATGTATATTGGTATGCGCACATTTATAATCAATATTATGAACACAGAATGAAACAGTCACCGAATGAAAATGGCAGTAACATTAAAAGTAGTAAATGTATGAAAATAATTAAAGTTAAATATAATATTAAATAAAAATGCAATCATTCACATTAAATATAATTTCAGATAATTTTACTTTGAATGAAAAAAAAAACAACAAAAATTAGGTACATAATATATAATCTTGTGTTCACATTTTTTTCTAATGGTTAAAACAAGAAAAGACATTTAAATTTCCATAACTTAAAAAAACGTAATTTAGTAAAACTTAAAAAAAATGACTTTTAATTTTATTTGTAAGATTTGTTATTTAATGGTTTTTGAATAACAAAAATAAATTAAAGGCGTTTCAACAATGGCAAATCAAACATTCAATCATGAATTAATGTTTTATTTTTGAAATATTTCATGAATCTTGTTGGTCGACAGCAGCATAAAATGTGAAAATTAATTATGCTGATGAAATTTTACATTTGAAATCCAAAACATTAAAACGGGATGGCAATTATTTTTCATGTTTATTATTGTATTGAATTTTTACACAATTTCGATGAATCTTTTCACTAAATTCCTATAAGACACGGCACACCCTGATTCAGAGAAGAATGAAATATTAAAATTAATATCAAAGTATAACTATTTTGATACTGAAACACAATCGTACTTCTGGTAGTAAAAAGGTTAACAGATGAAACAAATGTTTAAAATCATTAAACACTTTTATAAAATCAGAAATAAATGTCCCAGAAAAGAAACACGTTGAACAACAAGATAGTATCAATAACGATGCACAGAAATACTGAAAATAACTAGGATACGACTAATCTTAATGTAAGTAATTCTAATATAATCTATAAATTAGTTGCCTTTATTTTCATTGAAGTTTCACTGTCTTATCGTATGTAATCTGAGATTTTAATAATTTTACTTTAAAATTAGCAGAATTTTAAAAAATGAACACTATTCATTATTCTAATAATGTTAAAGCAAATATTACAAAAATCTATTATAAATTATATTGAGTTGTCGATTAAGGTGAAACAAAATGTGGAGTATTATAAAATATCTTATGATAAATATTGTTTTGTTCGAAACACTCGAGACAAGAGTATGATGTTTTAAAAATCTCAGATTATAAACTGCAAGCTGTACATTCAACCACAATAGATCAATTCAAATAAATTAAAAAATGGCAGTAAGGAATTATGCATAGATCTATATTAAAGTTTCATTTTCAATATGGTTTATTTAACCAAACAATCTTACAGCTATCTCAAAGACTCCTAGCGATGGCACACTGCAGATACAAAATTCTGCTCGACAAATATTATTTCACAGAGACGAGGCATTCAAATAAAATATTTCACATGTCCTCAGTGTGGAAATTATACAATGTTAATATTGATGTGTGAAAATTTGTATTTATCTCAGTTAAAAGAAAATTTAAAATGATTTAACCAACAAAATAATGAAACCATAAAAAATAACAATTATTTTTAAATTTCAAAAGAACAAAGTTAAAGTATTAATGCATAATGCAAAAAAAAGTTAAGTCAATATTGCAACATTTAAGAGACCAAATTATTTTTTTAAAGAAAATAAATTAAAATGACGAGAAACTGTGGACATTGGAAAAATCAACTCGCAAATAAAATAATTTACATTATTAAAACAAATATTTATACTAATATCCTATGACGGTAGCTGAATGACCTCGATGTTAATAAACAGCTTAAGTGGTTTCTCGTATGTGCCATTCGTGGACTGGATCCTTGGCACTCGCCCTTCGATCTCCAGTTGGAAGTTCTCCGGATTCTTCAACCTCTTCCTGAAGTGAAGGGACCAGATGCCGTGTCTCTTCACCAGACCAAACTTCTTCAGTTCGTTGCCCTTTGTGATGCGATATACAATGTCATCATTCTGAAAATATAAACGCAAATTTTAAATTGCGTAATTAATTAAGAAGAAAAATGTAAGTATAAAATATATTCAGTTATCAGGAAATAACAGCAATACAATTCAATTCTGGCATGTAGAGCACATACAACTTTTGAAAAATTACAATTGATTAATGTTGACATATGAAAATAGAATTAATAAAAATAATTACAGTGTCACTATCATATATGATGGTCAGTGCCGTAACTACGCCACTGCGGTGCATTGGGGCCCACATTAGATAGGGACCCAAAAAGTCTGTGCTCTACACTTCATTTGGCATCAATATATTAGCGAGTATATACCTTTCACAGTATTAATATGGACTCTTAATGTATAAAATCTACCATAGCAAGAAATGGAAATATAAAATTTAAAATGTCAGTACGAGGGCTGTATGATAAGTGCCCGTGTTTAATGCCATTTTTTTAACGGCGCTTGTCAAAATTTCAGATAGATTTAATTTATATTGTTTTGATAGCTGTTGAAAGTGGAAGTTTGTTTGCAACCATGGAAAAGAGCAATATCGGTCAGTGATTTGATTTATTTTTTTAGAAGATATGCAAGGAAATTGAAAAAATTGTGAAGTTGCATGCCATTTATAAGGACCATGCACCTTCGATGACTACCATTAGATATTGGTTTAATGAATTCAAGTGTGGCCGAACATCAGTTTTTGATGAAGAGCGCCCAGGCCATCCGATTGAGGTGACTACGGAGGATATGGTCAACAAAATTCATGATATCACATTAGCAGAATGCCAAGTCAAGATCAGAGAGATTGCTAACATTGTAAACATCTAAACTGAACATATACATAATATAATAATAATAATAATGTGTTTATTCCAGCGCGATCAGGTTTTTTTTTTAACCCGATTCGCCATAGAGATAATACATTTTATGTTATACATTAAAGTTACAAAATAAATATAATGCTATGAAAAAAAAAAGACAAAGAAAACCAAGGAAAATATTAATAAATAAAAAAAATAAAAAGTAACAAGTTCACACATATATATACACACAAAATATAAATATAATATTCTAGATGAAAATTTGGGCATGAGAAAGCTATCAACGAGATGGGTGCCGCGTTTGCTCTCAGTGGAATAAAAACGGAATCATATGACAACTTCGAAGCACTGTTTGGATATGTTTAAGTGCAATCCGAAAGAGTTTCTGCGGCGTTTCATGACTGTCGACGAAACGTGGATTCATCACTACAAGTCAGAAATGAAAGAACAGTGAAAATGGTGGACTTCACCTGGTGAACCTGCTCCAAAGGCGAAATGTCATGGTCATCGTTTTTAAGAATTCGTGAGGCATCATCTTCACCGATTATTTGGAGAAGGGGAGGACAATCACAGGGCAGTACTATGCTGATTTATTGGGCCAATTTGACGCTGAATTGATCAGAAAACGGCCACAAATAACTGTACATAGTAGCAGCACCCCGCTCCTGTGTCGTTATGGACTAGACCATCACTAAATAGCGAAAACCTACATAAAGCGAAGCAAGTATTTTTTTGGATGGATGTAAATGAAACAATGTTATTACTCTATTTGAGTAATAACATTGTTCCATTTAT
The DNA here is from genome assembly GCA_022840565.1 of Eubasilissa regina. NCBI lineage: Eukaryota > Metazoa > Arthropoda > Insecta > Trichoptera > Phryganeidae > Eubasilissa > Eubasilissa regina. Next base: position 11,874,590 of record JAINEB010000007.1, on the reverse strand, counting down.
GTAGCACTAGAACTAGGGTATAAATTTGTTAAACAATATTACATTTTCTAACTCATATCCTCTCCTCTCAATATACCCTTCCACCGTCCACCAGTAACTCCGCCCCCTCCCCTGCCATCTGTCAGTACCTAAATACTAGTATGTTTACCACCTAAGCATTGTTTCCTATATTTATGTGTAGTTAGTTGAATACTTCACCTGTCGATGAGAGTTACTGTTTCCCTTGAAACTCGAGTGGTGCTAATAAAGTTATAACATTGTTTCATTTATATCCATCCAAAAAAATACTTTCTTTACTTTACTTTTTTTACTTTTTTCATGAAAGTGAGAATATTATAGGAGACAAGAGACTAATTTTGTTCATACTATTTAATGGATAAACTACCCAGTACTAATATTCATACATATATCTTATATACAATATTTATTTATTGGGCACTTTTTCATTCTGAGCTAAATTTTTGTAGTTACACCATTGATGATGGTAGCATTATGGCGCTAGTGTATGGAAAAAACTATAAATATTTCCATTGATATCAGTTTTTCTATGAAAAAATAATTAAATGAAGTCTCCAATCGATAGTGGTAATCTAGAATGACATCTTTCTACCAATGCAGTAAAGAGGTAAAGAGGATCATGTTTAAATCGTTCTTCACCAGCAAATATGCCTGCGAACTCTGGTTGAAACACAAGCAAGTAACATTCAACTGTCTCCGAATTCAGTACAATGATTCACATAGAATACTGTTCGGGTTGGCGCATTATTGTAGCACATCTACAATTTTTGCCAAAGGCTGTGTACATGGATTTGTTCCGCTTCTGAGACATTGAGTTGCGGGCGTAAAGCTGCAGCTAGAACTCAGCACCAACTCTCTAGTACAAGCGGCGCTCTCATGGAAGGCTGGCTCCCTAACCAGAGAATGGCAACATCTACAGAATAGCTACAGATACAATAATAGCCGTGACTGAAATGTAGTATATTATATGTATCATCTTTATGATGAATCAGGTCTTCATAAATAAAACCCAATCACGCTGGAATAAACGCATTATTATTATTATTATTAACATGAATAAATGGGAATATTCAAATGTTACCTTTACTGAGGGTCTGATTTTAATAATTTCACTTCTGTGCTTGGTTTGCGAGACATCCACCTTCACAACTACGTGTTCCTGTTCCACGTCTCGCTGCTTCTTCTTTCCATTTCTCTTTTTCCTTAATTTTCCGTTAGGACCTGTATTTCAAAATGAATGTGTTTATTATAAATACATATTTGCATTAGCTTAAAATGACCTCAAATTTAGAAGATAAATGTGACATTCTTGATGGATAAATCAGCAAAACTGTGTGATGTTCCAATATTTTCATATTGTTTTTTTTTAAAGAGAGATGTATACACAGATACACATCATGTGTCACATCAATATTCTTATTATTTTCAAATTAAGCTAAACATATATAGAAAGATAATAATATTAGAAGATATTTGTTTTCTAAATAGTGTTTTTCGATAATTCTTAGATACTTTTGAGAATCCATAAAATGTTAATATTTATGGGTGGATATATCTAACAATATTACTAAATTAAATGAGATAAATTCAGTATCATAAAAATATGAAACCAACCCCTCTTTCCTTCTCTCTTTTTGCTCATCCCCTCTGCTGCCTGTCCTTCAGAATAATCTTTGCTAATTCCCCGTCTTCTGAGGTTCTTCTTAATAAATGGTGGGTAATTACTGCTGACTTCTGATACATTAGTTAATAAGAGCTCCATGATATCTTCTGATGTTTCAGCTGGTGTAGTCGAATTTCTGTGATGGGCGTGTTTAGAATCTCTTCGGTGGCGACCATTGATCTGTATTAAATATTAAAATTACAAAATCAATTTCTAAATAATGTTACATATAATACTCATTTTCATAATAAATATCTAGATATATGTATAAACAAGTGTTAAAAATGATACTTTCAAAGTTATTTTATGATTTGGCAGTGAAAATACAAAAAAATCTAATAATAAATGTATCGACTTGTTCATAAAATACAGAGATGAATAAAAAGTAATGATTTTAACCTCTAGAAATGGAAGTTATGAAATCAAAAAATAATAGCCGAGAAAATAAAAATCTAAAACACGTGTACCAAAATTAAAATGCTAAATATATTTTAAATACCTTGCAAGAAAAGCATCCTTCAGTGGATATGATCTTTGAATCTTTTCTTGAACTGAGATCATCTTGAATAGGGAAGATTGGTACATTTCCAATATCATCAGCTCCATATCCCCCATCAATTGTCGAAAGACAATGTCCTTGTCCTAGATTAAACACAATTATTTATTTTATATTTAACATATTTATTTATTATTTTTATGTACACTTAACTAAGATGGTGTTCTGTTCCCAAGCAAATACATCACATTTAATTAATTGTTTTTATATATAAAAATATTGCAAAGATGTAGTAAAAAATCACAAGTAAACATATTAATTAATTTTTCTGTGGTTTTCTTGGCGTATCGAAACACGTTACCCACAATTGACGACAAATTGAAACCATTCCAGATTTTTTTCTGACGTTGAACTCATTTGAAACCTTGAAAGCCTCATTGGCTACTTTAATATCCCATCCCTTTGAAAATTTGAAGCACATTTGACACTTTACAATTTGTACCATTGCACAAAAAATATTTTGAACTGCTATTGTGGCATTACGTCAGTTAAAACTCGTGAAGCATACTTTACTTAAGAAATATGTAAAGAGTAAAAACTGATATCTGTCCAATTTATTAATTCAGTGTGTATTATCTTGGAAACATATACCGTATACATACACCTAAACCGAAGGGAAGCATTTAAATATTATTCTTACCAACAACATGATATCCCTGAGGACAGCCACATTGGAATCCACTATTCCCCACGGAGGTGCATCCGAAGAAGCAGGGACTGCCGGCACAACCGGAACTGACCTATAATAAAAATAATTTAATATAAATATTCTTGAAAGATATAAGAAAAGAAGGGAAGTAAGAAGTAAAGGTAGGATGTGTGATGTAAATTTGGTGAACCAGAGTCGAAGTGGATCGGAATGTGAGGAACGCTTGCCTTACCCAACGTCAGAACAATGCATCAGCTTCTAATCAGTTCTTTGGACTTACTACGAAGAATGTCTCAAGATGTTAATGGAGATGGTCTCAGTTTGATCAGAGAAGAATCGTGGGCCAGTTCACACATTTTTCACAAGCACAATGTTAGAGAAATTATGTTCCTAATCCTGATATAGATCCCTTGTAACTTTCAGACGCATATTTGAATCTAACTACCCATTCATCAACATGGGAATCAGTGCTAATTTGGTCCCAATACGGTAAACAATACAACCTGTGTACCTTTTTGAGTGCGCTGGTCATCTACCTACACCGAGAAATACTTTGCAAAGTGGCCGACGGTACCTTCTACAACAATTTCTGTGTCTTGAAAGTGACTCCCAGCATCCGGCGAGGGATTCTTCAATACTGAGCGTGGAGAGAGAGGCGGAACTACAAAAGTTCAGTGGTAGTTTTCAAAGTACTGTGTCATCCTGTTTCTCCCTCCATATTTTTTTCACACAGTCAACGAGATAATCTCTAACACACAACACAATGCACATAGTGATACACAAATCAAATTAAAAGAGCAAGATATCTATTATTCCGTGTTCAAGTATACTCGAAAAACTAAGCGCATGCGATGTGCTCACAAATTGCAAATGATATAAATCGAGCGTGTGAGAGAAGAGCAAGGGAGAAAAGGTTGGAACAATAATTCTAGATGACATAATTTTTATTTAATTAATTTAAAATTTTCAATGCCTTTTCTATTTCTCTGTGTGCATTTAATAATATATAAGAATATTCATCCATTATAGGTAAGCTTCAATCTAAATAGTCCCAAAATCTAGAAGACTTACCTGTAGGCAAACTTGGTGGAGGTTATCAAACTGGTAGCCGTCAGGACATCCGCACCGGTATGATCCTTGGACATTGAAGCAGTGTCCCATCCCTTCGCAAGGATTCGATGAACATTCATTGTCATCCACACATTTTTTCTGAGATGGATGTGCAATGTATCCTGTAATAAAAGGATATGTAAAAAACTCAATTTTCAAATGAGAAGTATTAAATATAATATTGTTTTCAGTCTAGCTGACAGTATTGATAGCTTCAAAACAGATTTGGATGAAAAATTATTATTATTCAATTTGTTAAATTAGATAAAATTACATATTTAAAAATATTTGTTTGCCAAAAATAATAATTTAATTAAACTGAGTTATTTTGAATGCACAGCAATTTTCATGATAAACAAATTAAAATATATATATTTTTGCAAAGTATTCATTTTATAAGTTGAACCCAGGTTTTTTCAAAGGCATGTTCTAATTTATTAAAAATTATCATTGCACTTTTAATTTGAACCAAAATTATCAGTGAAATTATGTTATATTTTCTCTAAAGAGTTATATATGGACACTAAAAAAAAATAGATCCTTTCAAAGCACTACAAGAGGATATTGAAAATCTCCTGGAATACCGTGCGAAATGATGTAGTCAGAAACGTATGAAAAAAGATAAATCTATATCAAGCAATTTTGGGTTTCTTCTGAAAGATGAAAAATATGAAGTAATACAAGTCATATTACTGGGGAAGATTCAAGGAAGACGTGGTGCAATAGGAAGCCTAGTTGAAGAACTTGTACGAGTCCAAAAACAGTGATAATTTTGAATCTGTATAAGGACATTGAACTTTAAAGAGAAATAAAAAAATAAATAATTACCTTCCGGACATCCACAACGATAGCCGCCAACAAGATTCTGGCAATTTGATTCACATTTCCCGTCATCTAAACATTCATCTCGGTCTGTACAGTACGTTCCTGCAATTGATACAAAAATAATATTATACAGTTAAAGCATTTCTTCGGTCTAGCCAAGTGACCAAGTGGTCGAGGGTTTTCATCTTGTCTCAGGAGATCATTAAGTTAGTCAGATTTTACCTAATAGTGTGATAACTGACAGAGAGATAACTTGATAGAATACAATTTATTTGGTTCATATGTCTATTTTCAATTTCGTCGGGAACTCTTCTGTGATTACCAAAAAAATTCAGTGATGATTGTGATATTTTGTACATAAAGTTGCATATTTCATGGATAAAATTAAATCACATTTTTTGATATTGCACATTTGTGATATTTCAGACTTGCGCAGATATCCATCTCTATTAACGACAAAAATAATAATATAACTATCAAATATCGGTGCACCAAAAACATTTACAACTTAATGCTTGACTCCATCCCAAATTAATTCCAAATATGTCTAAAGATATAACTTTGATGTTAAGATCTGAGATTTGTATAAACAAGTATAGATTATTTTAAAACCATGTAGCATAGTAAAAATGTAATAATACATGCATATGAAATAATTTAACATTTCGTATTTTCATAACAATATTTTTTCATCATAATTGTGATGAGAGCACATTATTTGTGTATGATATTTTTTAAATATTTGATTGATAACCTCTCAGCCTGCTGCAACTTGAGGTTTATCATCCCTTAGCTTACAGATACCCATCATTTAAAAAATATTATTATTATACATGCCCTTATTCAGGCATCAACATAATTTGTGAAATAATAGAAAATTTCACCATAAGTGCAATATTAAAAATTATTTAATATCAGCATGTTTTTTCATAATCAAAATTAAAAATAAATATAAAATATGAAGTAAAGGAATTTATTCGTCACCATTTAGTTGAGACACAACAAATTGTAATAATGTAATCCTATAAAGAGTTAAATTTACAGCAAAAATGTTGACTACCTGAGGGGTCGATTTTAAATAACAAATATAGGTAGATAATTGTAAAATAACAAACTCTGCATATTCGTTCCCCAAAGAGTGCAATCCGAGGATTACGGAGTTAGCTAATGCATGTGTTCTGACATTACGACTGTAATAGAACAATGAATTGTGTCTCGATAACCTCAATGGTGTGTGGAAGTCAAGCAGACCAACAATCTGAGGGTAGTCTATCATACCATTGATAATCCTGTATAGAAATATAAGGTCAGTCATCGTACGTCTCACTAATAAATTTAAAAATTTCAGTCGCCTAAGGAGATAATCATAATTGATATCCTCAGAGTGTATATTGAATTTAAAATTAATGAATCAAACTTTCTCTGGATTTTTTCAACCTCCGTCGAGTGAACAATAAAGTGAGGCGACCATATGACTGAATTATATTCTACCTGAGGTCTGAATAGAGGTGTGTAGAGGACTTTATATGTGTGCAGGTCTGAAAAGTTTTTTGCAATCTGTAAAACAAATCCCAACATTTTGAGACCTTTATTAGTTATCAAATCAATGTGGGGAATGAATGATAATTTACTGTCAAATATTACACTCAGATCATTGATCTCCCTAACTGATACCAAGTCAACATCGCTGATAGAATACGAAAATTTCACAAGATAATTTTTTTGTAAAATTAAAAGATTGGCACTTGGAGACATTAAGATGTAGGTGATTATTGGAAAACCATTTAAATAAGGAATTCCAATTATACTTATTACTTATTATATACTTGTATACTTATTATATATTATACTTTTTATTTTTTATTATGTGTATTTAAAGATAAAAGGAGAAAGAAAAAGATAGAATAAAGACAACACTATGAGTGGATAAAACACCTAGAAAATCATACCTGTGAAATCAACTTTAAATCCTCTGGGACATACACATTTGAAGCTGCCCAATGTATTGACGCAATTGCCTGGTGTAGGACACACGTCAGCATCCAAGCATTCATTCACATCTGTCAAGGATAAATAATTATTTATTAAAAAGAATCCAAAAATGCATTTATTATTAAGTGCGTGCATTGAGATAAAATAAAAATTGTTTTATGCTCTGAATAATCTTAAAGCAGTCTCTAAAATAATATACCTAACAAGGTTCCAACTAACATTTTGGGCTAATTTTAGTTATTGCATGAAATGGGTTCCAAATGCATTAATTTTTATTTCTTCCTTACACACCAACTCTATTTAACGAATATTAAAGGAAATAGCCAGAGCTGAAAGTTCCAACTGCATCAGTTTTTTATTTCAATTTATGGATCATTATTGTTAATTTACAATGTTTATTTTTAATTTTAATTTCCCACAGTGGTCATTGATAATACTGAAAATAAGTTAAGACCTAAAAACTGATAATATTTGCATACTCAAAACAAAATATACATGAATATATGTTGAAATTCAATAAACACTTTTTAACTCATTATCTCATTAGTGTCAGATGGAACCTCGTTATTCTGAGGGGTCGATTTTAAATAACAAATATAGACAATTGTAAAATAACAAACTCTATATCTTACCGACACAAGTGTCACCGTGTTTTGAATACCCAGGTCTGCATCCACACTCGAAGGATCCTTCCGTGTTAGTGCACTCTTGATGGCACGTATGCGTCTTGAGTTCACACTCATCGATATCACTGCATGACACCCCATCTATTAATAAAAAATCATAATAAAACTATGCCACAATAAAGACAATAAAGAAATGATTTTTACTATCAGAAAAATGGTTGGGCATTTTTAAAAATAACACATACCTGGGTTCAATTCAAATCCGGGAGGACAGGAACATACAAATGATCCTTCGGTATTCTGGCACGAAAACTTGCAGGGCGATGGTCTAATCAAGCATTCATTTATATCTCTGCAGTGCGTCCCGCTCGCGTCTACTTTGAATCCCCTGTTACATGCGCATCTGTATGAGCCCATAGTGTTGAGGCATCGGCCATTGATGCACATATCAGGCATCATTTGGCATTCATCTATGTCTAAAATGGATAAAAAAAATCAAAAACTTAACTTCTTCCAAACATATATACAGTGGAAAACCGATTTTACATGCATGGAATTCACGTTTTCCCTTAATTTGCGTGTTATTTCTGCAGTCTCGTGTCATTTTAGTACATTAAAAACCATGTTTTACGTTTGTCTTTCCCGTGATTTATGTCAAAATTTATTGAAATTCGTTCAGCCAGTTCCGCAATTCGCCATAGAGCCAAGAGTGTGTTGGTCCTTCATATGCATTTTTCATTCTTATACCTACGTAATTTTAATGTTTCGTTTTTTTTATTATTTTTTACAAACTGGAATCAGCAAGAAAATTGCATAGAAGATAGTGTAGACATCATTGATGGCTGGGAAAGAATTTATGAGTAAACTTTACAGACCTACTTAGACGTTGACTCCAACGCAATAACATAGGACGTAGTGGAAATTGTAGAAATAGTGGACAGTTGTATAAACGAAAACTTCCTACGAAGAAGTGTCTGCTTAACCCACAAACCCAGTCCCTACAAACGACGATGCCATTAAATATGCCTCATTGAAGGCCTCAGCATATTTTACTAACATTAGTAATGTACCACCACCTTTAATTCAATTTATAATATTGAATGAACTATTTAAAAATATGCAGCAAACAACGTTTGATTTTTTCAATTAAAAATACTTTTTATCTAGTTTTTTAATACCCCCAATTTACTTTTTCCTTCTGTTTACATTGGTCCCTTCAAAAACTTTAAATCAGGGTTTCACTGTAAATGCTTCAGTCAAGATATGAATTATTGAATTATTCCTTATTAAAATATAGGAGCGGGGGGAAAACTTTATGATTCAGATGTGGTCACTACAAAACCTACAAACCCAATAAGACCTAAAGATAATATAGGTACAAATTAAGAGGCTGTACTTCACTGCTGAACAATAGAATTACAGAACCAAATCTGCTGTTATATATACTGAATCTTTATTATTAAAAACACTTTCACATAACGTGGCGAACATTGAATAATTAGTTACCTTGGCCATCAATGGTGAGTCCTTGTGATAAGCACATTTCTCTGTACTCTTGCGAGTCTTGCGGGGGGCATCGCTCGCAGCGAGGTCCCCACGCCTCCCCGGTAGAGCAGCAGCAGGCAGCCCGAGTGGAGGAGCTCTGTCCCCCGGAAACGAGAGAACTCTGCACGCAGCGCCCGCCAGACAAGTGACGGAAACAGATGCCGAGACGCCTGTCTAGAAGGAATAAATAAAACATATTAAAAACAAAGATTTAATCCAATTTAAAGCAGTCAACTGAAATATAATCATTTTCTGACAAATAGGTTCATTGCTTTCGGTATTGCTTAAGGTAAACAATGGCTACATCTATAAAAATAATTCTTATTTAACTTAATTAACATTCAGGTCATCCTTAAAATAAACATTAATTTCAGTATGGATGAATATTTTTCAAGGTTCAAAAAAGTAATTGTTCTATGTTAATTTGGAAAAATATTTTTTGATTCATATTATTTTTACTTTATCCTTTCTATTCAATAACATATTTTTATCATATAAGGTATATACGGTCCCATTGATATTCATCCAATAATCAATTTAAATCCAGGCTAGATTCTTTACTCGTTGATAATATGACACTTAAAGGTGATTCCAGATGAGGAAGTTAAAAACCTGATTAAATTTGCATAAAAAAAAATCCTCCTTGCCAGTAGAGTTGCATTACAAGTATGCATTCAAATTTGAGCTAATGAAATAATTACCTATACATGATTTGCCGTCATAGCTTAATTCAAATCCGTTACTGCATTCACAAGTGTAACCTCCTTCAGTGTTGATACAAATACCATCTTTACACAAGTCTCTGTTCAGTGCGCACTCGTTTACATCCTTGCACTCGTCCGTTAGGCCGACCTGCATAAAAAAAAAAATTAGAACAAAAATATATATATTACTAGTATCATCTATCTTTTACAAAGATCATTCTTATTAATTTGATTTAAAAAAAAAACAAATTACCAATGAAACTAACATCTATAATATATCATTTTTGCACTGAATTTTCTCAATCTAGCCATTGTTTAGCATACATCAATTTGATATTCACCAACTTCATTTAGAATAATTCTATAGTAATATGGCAAAACACAATATGTCAATTTTATTGACAACTCAAGTTTTCTATACCTTCGGACTCGTCTAAGTGAGATCTACAAAATTGTAAAATAAATAATAGTTATTATAAATTAGGTGACATAAACCGTGTCAACCTTCAATATCCATAGTTTGAATTTCATAAGATGGTAAACTATGTGACTTTGAGTGGAAAAATTGTTATAAATTATCCCTCTGTAACCAATTATTTTATACATCTATTAACAAAAAAGTAAAGCTTATTAATTAAAACTCGAAATATCATTGACTGATTTGGAAGTTATTTAGTGGTGTAACATTTTTATTGTAAATTTTTTAATTACTCTCCTGTACCTAAATTTTGAAAAAATAGATGTATTATGTTTTGCCATCTTACTATAGAATTATTATATATAGACAGTAATTATTGTATATAGACTGAAATTGATGAACTTTTTATACACATATATGTAACATCTAATTTTAAAAAATATATATTTTTGAATCTCCAACATATTCTGTACCATTTTTTTCATTATAAGTATGGTATATAAAAAGAACTGAAAAGTCTTTTATTTTATTTTTAATATAAATAATTTAACAATAATAAATAAATTTATGAAAAATATGATTATATTTTGATCAAATATATTAAAGTCAGTTTACCTGCGTGAAGCCCTCAGGACATATACACATGAAGGTTCCAACAAGATTTTTGCATTGGTACTTGCACAGATTGGCCGGTGTCTGGCATTCATTTACATCTGAAGGAAACAAAAATCATAAATATTCTATTTCTACTGAAATAATTACCTTAGTAGTTGACATAATCATTATTTATTTAGATTATTAAGCATACCCTGACAATGGATGCCGTCAGGAGCGAGCGCATAGCCGTACGGACAGGTGCATCTGAAGGAACCGGGGACATTGTGACAGCGGAAGGCACAGTGGTTACCCAATTCTCGGCATTCATTAATATCTTCACAAGTCTGCAAATAAGTGAGGATTTTAAATTAAAAATAATAATATTATTATTACCATTAAATCGAAAAGTAAGGTGGTTTTTAAATATGTGTACTGTAAAATCGTGGTAAAATCACATAACTTTGTTACAAATTCCCACACTTTATTTAAATTGCTTTAATTGATTTGTAAATTAATACACAACTCCAGTAAGCTCTGTGCACCATTATAATATAAACAGATTACATTTTAGGATATAATTTCAAAGCATACATTGACATTTTGGATTACCATCCTTACCAGAATTGTATCCGCATTTTAGGAAAGTCTTAATACTAAGATAGCTAATGCATGATAAAACTAATTTTATATGTTTTTGTTAAATATTTTTAGCAAAAGATATTCAATTGAAAATGTGAGTATTTTTAATAAGGAATGAAGTGAGAGCCCATCCCACTTTGTCATAAACTTATTTTTCCTTGAGAAATAAGTTAAATTAATTTTTGGAACAATGTTGGGCAACTGGAGTACAACTTTGTGTTGAATTTTGACTAATAAACATCTTGAAGTCGGTAACTTATATTTCTCAATTAAATGGAATAAAAAGTATACATTTTATTCAAAACAAGGAACAAGGATAGGTGATTTTACAATAGTTTAAATAAATAAATTTAATAAGATGTTTAAACATAAGAATTCATAAATATTTCTGAAAGTGCTTCTTAATATTTTCAGTAATAAAAAATATACATATGGAAGTACCATTATTTTTGGGGTTGAATTTAAAAGAATAAAAGAGTCAGTAATTCTTAAATGAATATCTAGAAGTATCCATAAATCAATATCTTTGTGTTGAAGTAAAATAATATTTACCTGAAGTGCTCCAGGAGTGTAGCCTGGACTACATTGACATTCAAATCCTCCTTCGACATTAGTGCACGTTCCATTACCACAAACATTGCGGTTTGATAAGCATTCATCATCATCAATGCAGTTGGTACCTACAAAATAAGCAAAATATATTTATAAATGGCAACAAAAGATCTAATCACGTGCAAAACATTAATTTGAAAATTTTAATTGTAAATTTAATAATAATTTAATTTCTTTGTATTTAATTTTTTTGTAAGAATCTAATGTAATGAAAATGATACAAATCCAACAACTAAATGATGCCCTGGCAGTGGCAAAAATGGCATTAGTTCACCTAATGGTTGGATTTAACCCTCGTCTCGAGAGACCAGCAGGTAGTCCTATTTTCATAGCACAAACGTTTAGTTTAATTTGAAAACATATAACAAATAATATTTATGCGACCATGAATTCCGTCAACGCAACACTATTTAAAAAAAATTCAACAATAATTTAATGTTGTAAAGGGTATGAATATACAGACCTGATGGATCCAGGATATATCCTTGCGGGCATTCACAGCGGAAGGAGCCATCAGTATTGATGCAGACACCACCACCTCGACATCTTCCCGGATCGACTTCACACTCATTTATGTCAACACCGATACTCAAAAGTCCAATTCCTGCCGGACACAGCTTCTTAAATTCCTCTGAAATATTGGATAATCATTATTATTATGATAACAAAAATGATGCATTTCTTTATAAAGCACATTTATATAAATCTTTCTGTTAACATAAACGGCTGTACCTAGTGTCGTAAGACATTTATTTTCTTACTGAGTGTAAGGCATAAAAAAAAAATAGTGTTATTAAAGAGAACACATTCTTATTGTGAAGTTGTAATTATTCAGAACAGACAGTCTGTGATATTTTAAATACTAATTAAATGTATTAATACGTTCCCTGGATCGGAAGAGATCCAGGTTCGAATCCCAATAACGACAATATTTTTCGATAAAATTGATTTTATATGTATATCTTTCTAATTTATACATTTAAAAATACTATTAATCAATATTTCAATTCTTGATGCCATTAAATGAAAAAAATTATTACGTCATTAAGTCATTGGGTTGCTATTAGCCTTATTTTTGATGGAAAATAGTTACTCTTGGTCTTGCAACTTCCTGAGTATACTTTAATATGGCTCTTGTCAAATGAAAAGTTTTCACAAGTTGCTATGGTATCCATATAAATGGCATTTATGCAGAGTCAGACCGTGAGATAATGTAGGAGCAAGATGCAATAAATTTTTAAACAATTCCACAGCCCAGCTATACTTAATACACATTGTTCCTACACAGAAGCACCAGGTCTAATATTCTTACCATACTAGGTAATCCATAGTCCTGCATGGGGTAGAGACAAGTACCCTGAGAAGGAAAGAAAGGAATATGCTTGACGCCTTCAAGATATGGTATTAGCGTCGCATGCTGCACGCACCATGGACTCCGAAACAAACTAATGTCTTCATTCTTCAGAAACTTCACACTAAAAAAGGTTCTCTACAGCATGCGAGAAAATAATACTTTAGGTATGTTGCTAGAAGAGATGTAGAAATTGGTGATCACAGGAACATGCAAGGATGGAGGGCAAGAGGTTTATCTCCAATAAGATGTACATACCATGTTTGAAACATGACTAGAGGCTACATATCACACTAAGGCCCAAGATTGCGAAGAGTAGAGGCAAGCAGTTTGCGCTATAGAAGCAGAATAGAAGAGCATGATGCTCAGTGATGAGTACATCAACCGAGAGAGAGACTACATAGTTTTTCAACTGCTTCAAAGCCTCGTTAACATTTAATTAAATTTGTTTGCAGATCATTCTTGTGCCAAACATTCCTATAAAATTCCTAACATAGTTTTGTAGTTTAAAGTAAACCTGTGACAGTAATATATACTTTGTATAAGAAAATTTGCACATGAAATTGATGAACGTACCAGATCCATTTCGTGGACATGGTTGACAGTATCTTCCCCAAGCTGCACCATGAGAGCAACAGCAGTCAGCAGCAGACAGGATCTTTGGTCGAGGTTCCTTGCATTGACGTCTATAATATTACATCAATCAAATCATTAATCAGAAAAATTATCAATTAATTAATTAATTTTTTTATATATTTAAGATATTTTTGTAAATTCCAGAATATTGCAAACACAAAACAATATTTTAATTGTGTTTAAATGTAGAGCCGCTTCAAACATAGTTTTGGGCATGAAACATACAAAATAATTCAAAAATAACAATCTTACAGTTGAATCGCGGCATTTTTATAAAATGAGTCGTATATAAATTACGATGGTATTTATCGGTAACGGCGGCAACCACTTCAAAATATATTTATAATCGTTAAAATTGTTCACTTAAAAATTATCGTTAACATTGTACACTTAAAATACACGAAAACAATAGTTAATAGAAATACAAAATACCGTACAAAAATAGTTCATAAAATATTTTAACAAATTATTTATATTATTGACGAGTTCACACGAAAACAATTGTCAAACGAAAATGAATTTATGTAAATATTCAGTTCGGTCATGCAATAATCGCGTTAAAAGCTGAACAAACTTAACTCGACAGACGTTACACTGAGACTGACATTTCCAATAAGTACATTCTGCAACTTTCGGGGGGTTCCTGTTAATTTTTGTATTTTACAGCTGTTTGGGTCTGGGTTGCAATCATATTAGAGGCGTATGCGTACGTAAAACGTGTCAGAGAACGCCGCAAGAATTATGTCAAATGGTTTTATGGGCCTACTATGAACCCAAAAAGAAGTTTGAATTGTTTTACTACCTTGTCGGCCGACTGCCGCGCACCGCCGAAAAGGCCATAAAACCGTTCGCATACGGCAGATGCATCGGCGCGGCTTTGTAAGTGCGAAATAATATTTTCATCTTTTAACATTTTTTTATTTCGTTATAAATTTACGTAAATGTATTGGCATTTTTTCGTACGGGACAAAAATGATTTTGTTATAAATATTAACGGGATTTCGTTATATAAATGCATTTTTATATGAAAAATTGGTTTTAGGGACTAAATTTCGATTTTTTTTTCGATATACGTCATTTTTCGCTATATCGGGTTTTGTTATATCGCGGTTCTACTGTACTAACAAAAGTCTTTTGCTATGCTCTCTGGGAAGATAATCTGGTTATACCAAATTATTTTAAACCACACTGTGAAATAATTTAAGCTACTTATTCTCTTTTTGCCTAACTTTCCCAAATCATATATAAACTTTAACAATTATATTATATATAATACTTGAGCATTTTAAAAGACCCTAAAGTAGTAGGTACTATTTGTTCCGAAAACGAGTGACATCAAAATATTAAACCTCAATACATAGTTATTTGTAGTTTAATAATTAATGCAATGTTACAATTATACAAAATACAAACAATATATTTGTAATTAACATAGAGTCATAATAAATTTATTGAGTAATTTATTAAAACTATAACGAGATAGTGAGCTCATTTCAATAAGTAAACTATTTTTTTAAAATTGTTTAGCACCTACACATATTGTTTCTTGTATATTATTAATAAATATACATAGGTACTTTATTATTGCAAAGAAAAAATCACAAACTGTGAGCTCATCAATATCTCAAAAACGATTATTTACACACCTCTCATAACTATTGTAACAGTACTCCTTCCTCTGATCGATACAATTCATTCCATCCCGACTGGTGATCCAGCCATCAGGGCAGGTACAAGTAAAGCCGCCCTCGATATTGGTGCATTCCCCATCCTCGCACACGTTGCCTCGCTCTGTGCACTCGTCCACGTCCTCACACCGCTTCTTGTTGGCGTCCAAGCGGTAGCCAGGAGGACAGGAGCAAGTGTGGCTGCCCATGGTATTCTGACAATGGCCGGGGTGCGGACAGAGACCAGGTGACTGGGGACATAAGAATATATATTAAATTATCTCGTTTATATTAACCGTATGTATACACAAGGTGTGACAATTTAATTCCCCGAATGCACTCATTGTGAGACTTGCTAGCCAAAAAAGCTATTACTTAATTATATAATTCTATCGCAGAAGGGAAGTACTTTAATACCTTGGCCGCCCACGTCGGAAACTTGTGACAGAAAGAGACAGCGATAAATATTAGAATGTCAAGTTAACTATCGTGGCTATAACCGACACCCATGTGACAACCTGCGGCATCTTTTTACAACTGTAAATAATGGATGATATTTACCGGGCACCGCATATCGGATTTTAAACCAAATTATTCTTTCCAGTAGTGATATCACCACCCATAAAAATATTATTCAACTCGAGAACACCACGAATTACGTCTGAGATTGAGATCTATACAAAATTGACAGTTGGCGCTCACTTTTGTATTGCCAAATTTATTTTATACCATAGATAAGAGTGATTTATATGAAAATGATGATTAGAAGGTCACAATAAGTTGGAAAGTATCTGGAACGTTCCAATTTGAGTAAATTGTCAGTCAGATTTTGACATACGTTTGCGATATTTCTCGTTTTTGTTACCAAGTCATTTAAGTGAATAAGTTATTATTTTTTTTAGTTATTAATTCAAATAAAAATATGGGCGTTTTACTATAAATACAGTGAGTGCGCCATTAGGCATCATTGGCCATTGCCAATGTATGATGTGAAGTGCTAATATTTCTTTGTTTTAAGCATCACATTAAAAAAAATAATATTAATAAAATCTGATGTCGTCCTTCCAAAAAAACAAATATAAAATAAATAATAATGTCCTTAATGTTATGGCCTGACACCATTATAAACTTTTATTTTTCCTTTTTTTCATCCCAAAACCGTACAAAATTGCGGTCGATGGACGCTTATGATGAAATAGCGCCTATGGTTTTTTTTATTTATACCAATGTTTTCATGTTTTTTTTTGTAAAAATAAAATTTGAAAAAAGCTAGCCTGTGGATTTTGAATTTTAAGAATTTTGGCACATTGGTGCCAAACATAGGCGAAACATAGGCGAAACGTAGGTGAAACATTTGGCACATAGGATTTTTCACCTGTGATTTTTCTGGACAGCTAACAGGTTAAAGGTGACAATAACCACTAGTGTTCACTTTAAGATGCATTCCTTTTAATTAGAATTAATCCTTTGAATTAAATTGACCCACCTCATATCTAGTTAAAAAATAATGCTAAATGATATTTTGGCAAAAGAAGAAAAATTTACAATTTTGGATAATGTTGGAAAGAACATAACTAAGTATCTGGTAAATGGAATAAGATACCTACCAGTGTAATAAATGTAAAATCAGAATACTGAAAGCTTTAGAATTTTATAAAATACTAAAATAAACTAAAAATATATATATTCTACATATTCGTTGTTATTATATATGTTACCTCACTGCACTCATCAATGTCTCGACAGTAGTGTTCATCTTCAGTCAGTACATAGCCAGCCGCGCACTCGCAGAAGAAACCTCCTACAGTATTGCGACACCTTCCATTTCTACACAAGAATGGCATTACCCGACACTCATCAAGATCTGAAATTATGATGACATTGCATAAATATTTTACCTTACCTAGGTACACCCGTAAATTACATAAACTGTGAGTAGCTTGTTGGTGTAGTGGTCAAGATGCTGGCCTAGTGATCTAGTGGTCAGGGGTTCGCGCCTCGTTCTAAGACACCAGCAAGTTAGTCCTATTTAGCTTAGTTTGAAAATAGTAAGAATATTGATATGATATGTATTCCGTAGAAGCATCTCTATTAAAAAAAAAATTTTGCCTTGTCTAGGTATACAAGTAAGTTATATAAACATTATCGGTAAATAGTTACATATTTAATTTTTTAAAGAAAATTTTTGTGTGAAGAAATATATTAAAAATTTAGTACAATTTTAACAATAAAATATTAGACAATTACTTACCGATACAATCATTATTAGGACTGAGCTTGAATCCTTCGTGGCAGTGGCACTTGTAACTTCCTGCCGTGTTTACACATGTTCCATTCTTGCACACATTTTGATGACGTTGGCATTCGTCCACATCGAGACAGTTGTCCTTTTGAGGCGTAAGGAAGTAGCCGGGCCGACAGATGCACTGGAATGATCCTTGAAGATTCCGACAATCTCCGTTGGAGCAAACGCCAGGACGTTCGATACATTCATCGATGTCAACACAATCTCGGAGGCTATAATGCGTAATTGAGAATGAAATATTATTCTTATAATTTGGACATCTATGCCGACAATTATGTATTTATGTTTCTAACCTAACATAGGATTGTTTCATCATTTCTGGACAAACTGCCAAATAAATATAATCATATTTTTTAAATGTTCAAGTTAACTATCATTAATAAACCACTCTACTTTGTAAAGTTCATAAAATTTTTGTTATCTATGGAATATGACAAATTCATAGTGAATTACTAACAAGGTATGTAATACATATTAATATAATATAATCTTATCCGGAGGTAGTAAAACAGCTAAATTGAATTTTATAAAATGAAAAAAATATTAAAATTCAGAATGCACTTGATTCAGAAATCTCAAAAGATAATTCAATTAAATCTATGAAGAATAATTACTACAATTTGAGTGTAAGTAAAACTTCCACATTTATTAATTTTATGGACAAAGTTTTGTTTGATTTAAAAAAGATAAAGGTATCTGTAATAAATTTTTTACACTAACCTAGATCCTAATTTATATCCATCAGGACATTGGCACTCAAAGTGACCCGGGAGGTTGACACACTGCGCATTACCCTGACATGGATTTGGTATTCTCAGGCACTCATTATCGTCTCGACACTGGTGAGATTCTATGTCGTAAATATATCTGAAATGCAATACAATCTATCAATAAAATTAGCAATATTTGAATATGTCCAAGAACACACAATTACTATTCTATTATAATATTAATGAATTATTAAATTACAAAATGGCTATGATTGCAAATATATGGGACCAAATCAAAATATGTTTCTGCTATTTGTAAATATTAATTGGTTAATTTAAAGACAAATTGATATAATATCCTAATACTTGACAATATTAACTTCAGGAGAGATATTACTATCATTAATTTTTAGATCAAATTTAAAATATTAAAATTTGTCTCAATTTTAATATGCATCTTGCAAATGTATACAAATATTATATGAAGTATTCACCCTCTATTGCAGTGACATTCAAAGCTTCCGGGAGTGTCTACACAAGTTCCATGCTTGCACATGGAACCCATCAAGTCACACTCGTCAATCTCCACTGTCTGGTTAGTCATCGGGTCTATTATCTGGCCGGGTTTGTTTCCACACAGCACTGTGTACTCGTCTAGAGAGCAGTTAAAATACATAAGATTACATATAATACATGTAAGTGTTGCTGACAGAATAAACACTATATTTCTGTGATTACGTTTTGAAGGCTGATGCTGTCAGTGAAGATGGTGGGTGAGATGGTTTTGCGGTGTAAAATCATAGAATAAAACAGTAGAAAAATGTGTATAGTTTCCAGGATAGGATATATATATAGCAAGATTAACGGTTGAAATAAAACTTAGGAAATATGCCATATACAGTAAAACCGCGATATAACAAAACCCGATATAGCGAAAAATGACGTATATCGAAAAAAAAATCGAAATTTAGTCCCTAAAACCAATTTTTCATACAAAAATGCATTTATATAACGAAATCCCGTTAATATTTATAACAAAATCATTTTTGTCCCGTACGAAAAAATGCCAATACATTTACGTAAATTTATAACGAAATAAAAAAATGTTAAAAGATGAAAATATTATTTCGCACTTACAAAGCCGCGCCGATGCATCTGCCGTATGCGAACGGTTTTATGGCCTTCTCGGTGGTGCGCGGCGGTCGGCCGACAAGGTAGTAAAACAATTTAAACTTCTTCTTGGGTTCATAGCAGGCCCATAAAACCATTTGACATAATTCTTGCGGCGTTCTCCGACACGTTTTACGTACGCATACGCCTCTAATATGATTGCAACCCAGACCCAAACAGCTGTAAAATACAAAAATTAACAGGAACCCCCGAAAGTTGCAGTATGTACTTATTGGAAATGTCAGTCTCAGTGTAACGTCTGTAGAGTTAAGTTTGTTCAGCTTTTAATGCGATTATTGCATGACCGAACTGAATATTTACATAAAATCATTTTCGTTTGACAATTGTTTTCGTGTGAACTCGTCAATAATATAAATAATTTGTTAAAATATTTTATGAACTATTTTTGTACGGTATTTTGTATCTATTGTTTTCGTGTATTTTAAGTGTACAATGTTAACGATAATTTTTAAGTGAACAATTTTAACGATTATAAATAAATATATTTTTAAGTGAACAATTTTAACAATTATAAATATATTTTGAAGTGGTTGCCGCCGTTACCGGTAAGTACCTTCGTAATTTATATACGACTCATTTTATAAAAATGCCGCGATTCAACTGTAAGATTGTTATTTTTGAATTATTTTATATGTTTCATGCCCAAAACTATGTTTGAAGCGGCTCTACATTTAAACACAATTAAAATATTGTTTTGTGTTTGCAATATTCTGGAATTTACAAAAATATCTTCCAATTGGTGTTGAATAGATTCTGTTCTTAATTTAATTCCTTTGATTATCCATTTGCTTATCCGTTTTAATAACAAAACTACTAAAAATATGTAGGTATTCAGTTCCCTATGGCCTTCTTCCTCCTTTGTTTGCAGAAATTGCGATCTTTTTTGAAGCCGCGCAACATTTTTTTGCGACGGCGCGTAACATATAGTAGGTTTTTTTTATTTTTTCGTTATATGTGGGAATTCGTTATTAAGAATTTTTATTTTTTGGTCCCTTGGATTTCGTTATATCGCGGTTTTACTGTATGCAAATTTTATTGCGCCAAAGATAGAAAGTTCCTAGAAAACCCCGGATGCTATTTATTTTTTAGGAATTTACCGGTAGACGAATGTGTAAACAGAAAGTCGGTGATTCAAGGAATATTTTATTTAAAAACGTTTGTAAGTTAGGACATCCATCCATACAACAATTGTCAGTGTTGTAAAATAAAGCTTTGAGAGTAATACTCAGAAAAAATAGATATACTCGGATCAGTGCAATTCTGAATATGATGACCTTTAAGCAGAAAATATATTTTAATATAATGGAATTTATTTATAAAATCCTCAATAAAGAAATATATGCAGAATTTACACAAAAAATTGATGTAAATCAACATGAGCACAAGCACCGTATAAGAGGAAAGGATAGACTGAGACTGCCATTCAAGAAGAAGGCCATATCTCAGAAATCGATGATATATAGTGCGATGAAGATTTTTAATGAAATACCAGAAACCATAAGAGAAATTGAATAAATTTAAAATGAAACTTACCCAATATGCAAAAGATAAGTTTTAGTAAAAGAAAATACTTTAATCTTGTTTATATTAGAGCATATATAGGAGTCCTTATGTATGCACTATGTTAAGAATTAAATAAATAAATACTATAAAATATTTTTATAATTATATATACAGGTTAGATCAGGCAAGTCCTATATAAAAATACTTAAATATTATAATTAACTTAAATAATTATTATGTTTATTGAAACATAAATTAATGAATTATAGAATACTTACGAGTGCCCGGTTCAGGACAAGGCATACACGGAGAACCCCATGCCTTTCCCATGGAACAGCAGCACAACATCTGGGTCTGGTCATGCGACATGGGAGTGGAGCACTGCCCTTGTGCATAGTTCAGATAGCATTGCTCCTTGCGCATATCGATGCATTCCTCTGAAAATAATTATTATGTCATGCCACAATTTTGCACCCATCACTCAAACTGTGACAACAATTTTTAAGTTATTTTATTGATTGGACAAAATCACGATGATGTTCAAATCATACTTACTTCCGCTGGGCAGCGCCATGTACCCTTCAGGACACAGACATACATAGTTCCCTTCCTGGTTGTGACACACCCCAGCTCCGCAAAGCTCGTAATTCTCCTCGCATTCATTAATGTCTAAGCACTGAGTCCCGGAATCGTCTAACCTATAGCCCTCATTGCACGAGCACATGAATGAGCCAAACGTGTTGGTACAGTGGCCATTAAAACAAATGTTGGGATGCTCTTCACATTCATTTATGTCTTCGAGAACAACCTGCAAAAATTTGTATTTTTTATTGGAATGTTTTAAAAATTGTTTCCATTTTTTTTTTTTTTTTTTTTTTAATTGGCGTTTCACCCTTATGGAGTGTTCTTGCCATTACCGAGTAATTTTATTTAATGTGAAGTTTCTTTTGGATACATTTAATTTTTACAGGTTTATTTCATTGGCGTTTTGTATTTTTTATTGGAATGTTTTAAAAATTGTTTCCATTTTTTTTTTTTTTTTTAATTGGCGTTTCACCCTTATGGAGTGTTCTTGCCATTACCGAGTAATTTTATTTAATGTGAAGTTTCTTTTGGATACATTTAATTTTTACAGGTTTATTTCATTGGCGTTTAGGAACCTCGTTAATATTTTAAAAATGGTTTGATTGTTAGATGATAACAAAGTTGGGATGTTGATGGGGAATGGAATTTTGTTGTTAGAAAGATCTTGGATTAAGTTTGGATACTGGTCATTGATAGGGCATCCTAAAAAAACATGATTTAAGTTTTCCTCTTCTAGTTGACATTCACACATAGGAGAGTCTCGAATGCGGATTTTAAATAAGTGAGAATTTATACAACAATGGCCGATCCTCATACGGCAGATCGAGGAAGTTTCAAACTTATTTAATTTCGTTTTGGAAAACCAGGGCCTAGTAGGAATCTCTGGCTGAATTTCTGCAAACCATTTACTTTTTACAAGTTTAGAAGTCTCCCATTGATCTCTCCAAATGCAGATCATTTTCTCTTTGAGAATAGGAAATATATCAGATATTGTCACATGATTATGTAAAGGGACGCCAGAAGTAGAGGCTTCCTTTGCTAAGGCATCGGCTTTTTCGTTTCCCGGAATTCCACAGTGACTGGGAATCCAAGCTAAAGCAATATCCATGTCTTTTTGTTTCATACTAAGCATTAATTCTCGTATTTGGATACAATGCTCATCTTCGGCGTATGAAAAGGGACACGATTTTAATTTTTGTAGGACGCTAAGAGAATCTGACAAGATCAGGCTTTTATTACAAATGGGTAGATTTTTCATAATATATTTTAATGTCTCGAGGATTGCGATGGCCTCAGCAGTAAATATTGAGGTTTCTTTTGGTAATCGATATTTCTGTGCCAGGTTTTCTGAATCACAAAATGTTGCTGCCCCGGTGTGACTAGTTAAATCTATTTTGGAGCCATCCGTAAAGAAAAGTTTCCAGCCCGGCCACTTTGATCTGGTAATATTGATGAAGTTTCTTTTGGCTTGGGGGTTATTCTGGATTCCAAATGATAGTAGTATTTTGGGGGTGAATGTATGGGTTTGGAAATGAGTGGCATATAGGGGAAGAAGGTTTTGTCTTAAAATTTTATCAGAATACGTCTGAAAAGTCTTAAAACTATTGGTCAACAGTGGGGGACTTTTATTTTTCCAATATGAACTAATTCTAAGTTGATCTGTAAGAGTTTTAATTTTTGGTATTAGAGGATGATCTTTTTGACGCATACATTTGAAAAGAAATTTGTTAGGCATAAACTGTCTTCTCAATTGAAGTGGAGGATCTACTGTTTCTACCTGTAAAGCATTGATTGGGGAAGACTGCATTGCTCCAATTATTAACCTAAGACTTTGCGACTGGATACGATCTAGCCTTTGCAGATTTTTTTTTGAAGTAGGTTCCATAATGAAAGATGCATAATCTAGATGACTACGAACATATGCGTGATAAAATAACTTTTGGGTGTATGGATGGCAGCCCCACCACACGCGAGATACTGCTCTCATAGTATTGAGACTTCCTTGGCATCTATTAACAATTTGGTTTATATGGGCGTTCCAGTTAAGTTTGGAGTCTAAAATAACTCCCAAGAATCTGATTTGGGATTTAACGGGGAGGGTCTGATCAAGGCAAGTTATATGTACAGCGGGGACTTTTCGTTTTCTGGTAAAGATGATTACACTACTTTTTGTCACAGACAGTTCCAATCCATGTCCCATAAGTTTGAGAATTTTTTCTAACTGCTTTAAAACTGGACCCGAAACGTAGATAAAAAAATCATCAGCGTACTGCAGGATTTGAGAAAGAGGATGAATACGGTAAGCTATGTCAAGGGTGTATATGTTAAATAGGATAGGAGATAACACAGACCCTTGTGGTAGGCCTCTGGTGACAGTTCTGAATATAGGAGATGTTCCTTTCACTTCTATCACTATTAACCTTTGGAGAAAGAGATTGACGATAAAACAAGTTAATTTAGGGGGAATTCCTATACCTAGGAGTTTTTGTTCCAGGATACTGATGTTGACGTTATCATATGCTCCACTGATATCGATGCACGCTCCAATGAGATATTCCCCTCTGGAATGAGCGATCTGGATATCTGTAGTCAATATTGATATGCTCTCAACTGTGCTTTTCTTCTTCCTGAACCCGAATTGTGTGTTTGGGAGGATTTTTTTGTTTTCTACATACCAGTCAAGTCTTCTTTTTATCATGTGTTCAGTAATTTTAAGTAAAGTAGATGATAAGGCAATCGGTCTGTACGAGAGTCCCGAATTAGGATCTTTTTTTGGTTTTAAAATGGGGACGATTATTTGAGATTTCCAAGATTGAGGGATGTTGCCAGTTTCATATATAATATTTATCATTTGAAGAAAGTATGAGAGAGTTTCATTACAAAGGTTTTTTAGGAAAGAATAGGGAATGCCGTCGATTCCCGGGGCTGAGTCTGCTACTTGATTTAGAACTGATTTTAACTCATCCATGGAGAAATATGAATCGATCCAGCTAGTCTCACTAAATAGATATTTGTGGGATGTTTCATTAAAGTTGGGCACATATGGTGGTGCCAATTTGTTTATAAATTCGTTAATCCATTCTGACGAAGATGGTGGAATTTTTGGGGGGATGTGTGAGTTTCTAAATTTTCTTATTGTTTCCCATACTTTTGCTACTGGGACTTCTGGAGAAAGGGATGAACAGATAATTTTCCAACCATCCCGTTTCTTTTTTTTAAGGATGCGTTTGGTTACCGCCTGAGCATTTTTGAATTTCAGATAATTTTCAAGTGTCATGTTTTTAGAGTACGCTTTTGCGAAGGTTTTTCTTTCTTTGACAGCGTCAGCACATTCTCTGTCCCACCAGGGGGCAGGAGGGGGTTTCGTTTTATTTATTTTTTTCACAGGAATATATAATTTTACTGACTCTTCAATGCAGGAAATAAATAAATCATAACAAGAATTTATATTTTCATGGGTTGGGGATGGTAAACTAGTAATTTTACCATAAATAGTTTCGGAAAATTTTTCCCATTTTGCATTGGATGTCTGATATTTTAAACGGGTAAACGATTTTTGGTAGTTTGTGAATTTCTGATTTTGTGGTAAGGTGATTTGGGGTCTGGGAGAAAATCGAATGTGAATGGGATAATGATCGCTACCATGGGGGTCATCTATTGTCGTCCAGACTAAGCTGGGCGCCAATGCTGCGTTACACAGTGAAAGATCTACCGCACTGGGACGGCGGTTTGGGATGTGGAGACGAGTAGGGGATCCGTCATTCAGAATGCAGAGACTGAATTCATCAAGCAAATCAACAATATCTCTGCCAGATCTATCGTTGGAGTCAGAACCCCAAATACTATGGTGGGAGTTGAAATCGCCCAAAATGAGTAACGGATTTTAGAGGCGGGAAAGCATTGTTCGAAGTAATGATTTTGAGGGACGATTAGATGGAGAAATGTACAAGGAAAGGATTGTGATACCATCAACCCTAGCGGCAACCACTTCGAATGGGCAACCGGAGGGTTTAACGTTCACTGGTGTAAAGGGGATGGAATTTTTGATGAGAAGGGCGGAACCGCCTTTCCCATCTTGTCGGTCATCTCGGAGGCAGTGGTAACCCCGGATCTTAAAATGGGAACCCGGACTCAGCCATGTCTCCGAAATTGCCGCCACTGATATTTGATTGGAATTTGACTTTAGAAGAGCGACAATATCATGGCTATTTGATTTGATACTACGGCAATTCCACTGAAGAATTCTCTCCACAGTTGGAGCCATTAGGAAGAAGGGAGTACAATGATGAAATAAGAGTAGCAGCGTTGGACGGTAATGAGTTATTATTTGAAATAATGGATATGAGGAGCATAACAAGGGTTTGGATGAAAGAAGAGTTGTCAGAGAGTAATGATTTTGAAAGATTATTTAATGGTGGGTTAGCGGAACTCGAGGGAGTAGGTACATTAGTGGAGTTTAAGCAATGGCCATTAGGGGATCCTGATGGATTATTTCCATTAGGATAGATTTGATGAGAATTGTGAAGTTGCTGGTCATAGCCAGGTAAAGTGAAGGGCTTGGATTTTGGTGTTTTATACACGAATTTTTTGTAAGATGATACTGCAGGAGCTACGTTAGCTGAAACTGGAGTGATGCTGGCTGGTTGTGCGGTAGTCTCCGCAAAAGTTTTCTTAGAGTGGGCAAACATTTTAGATGCTTGAAAATATGACGTATTATTAGCTGCCATGTATTGCTTAATGTTTTTTTGCCTTGTTAATTCTGGGCACGTGAGACTAATTGCTGTATGATTGCCAGTACAATTCAAACAGGTGGGAGGTTCGGAAGAGTTTGGGCATTGGTCAGCAGGGTGGTTGTTACCGCATTTGAAGCAACGAGGAGGGGATCTGCAAGTTGGTTTGGAGTGTCCAAACCGACAACAATTAAAACACTGCATTGTCGGGAAAGCGTAAAGCTCTACCGGCAACGAATTGTAAAAGAGATATACATGTGATGGGAGGGTTTGTCCTTCGAAAGTGAGCACAACTGTTTGGGAGGGTTTCCAGATAACGGTTCCCGTGGAAGTGTCTTTATAATTCAACCGTCTAGCCTTTATAACTTTGCCTATATCTTGGGGAGTAGAGATAGACAGGATGATGTCGCCCTCAGAGAGGTCAGTGGAGATACCACGCACAAGACCCATGCGGGTAAAATTGTAGGTCGGAATGTAGGCTTTGAATTTGTTATTTTGGGAGTTTTCAAGAGATTTAACAAAATTATTCGCCATTACTGCAGATTTAAACTCCACAGAAATTTTGTATCTGCCTTCTGCTTTTATACCGCCTGGGCAGATACCAGGAGTGTTCTGCTGGGTAATGTATTTACCAAAATCAATTGGATGTATAGGTCCTTGTTCTGTTTTTTGGACACAAACAAGGAAAGGAGAGACAGCCGAATTTGGGTATAATAGTTGGAGACGGGTTATATTAACAGGAGAAGCAGAGGGTAGGTCAGAGGTCACGGTTGGGATTAGAGTAGGAGAGATAGGAGGAGATGAGATGATGCTGGTTATTTTAGCATTGTTCTTTGTTTTTTCCGACTTCTTTTCAATTTTTCTTTTCTTGAATGTTAAAAAAGTGGAATCGTCTGAAGATTCTGCATCTTCTGAGGCGGGTATTGAGGGACGAGAAAGATGTGATGGAGGAGGAAAAGGGTCTGGAGGATCCGGAGGTCTTAATTCCTCCATTGTCGCCGAAAATTAAATTAAATTAAATTGACAAAGATTTCCGACAAATGTCAAAATAAAAATAAAAATGCAACAATAAATAGACCCTACTGAAAAAAAACGCAAATGCCTAAACTATAAGAAATATATTAAAGATAAATAGTTTAAATTATAAAAACACGTGAACTAAGAATATTAAAGTAAAAGAAGTTTATAAATATCTGATTTTTTTGTAAATATCCAATTAATCCAAGGGAGCCTGCACAAACACAACTGTCACTCTCGGAGTTATTGTTGCCAAAACTTGTTTCCATTTGGCAAAAATGCAAAAGTTCAAGTTTTTAAATCTATAGAAAATATTATTTTTGGGTTTAGTGATAACTGCACTTCATTTTCATTCAACAAAATGGATAAACAACTAATCATGACTAGAGCTGTATCAATTTTTTTCAAATTGAAAGAAAATTTATGGTTTTCCATTGTTATATTTTATAATTTCTGAATTTTCTAACCTATAGTTATGAAGGTGAACATACTGAATGAATGTTTATGGTTTATATAACTTGAAGTGAAATGGGACCATCTTTTGGTTCTTATAAATAATAATTTGATTCCATAAACTTAAAAATTTGAGCAATACATATTTAAATATGTCCAAGAACGCACAATTACTGGATTTTTACCTATAGAGGCACTGTTATTAAACAAATATCAGATATCTCATAGAGACAAAGCTATTTTTTATTATATTTAATAATATGCTGTTTAAAAAAGGGAAAAATGGATTATCAAATTTGGTCCATAGATGGCGTTGATGTAGTGGTAATCGAAGCGAGTCCACATACTAACATAAATACAATGTTTAAAAATTTGATAAATGTGGAGATTAAGAGTGAGAATTGATCACTTAAGCCAGCCAAAGACAGGTCGTAAGCCCTGAAATTACCTCATATTTCCATATATATTTTCTATTAAATATAATAAAAAAATAACTTTGTTCCTAAGAGATATCTGATATTTGTTTAAAAATTTGAATTTTTAGTGAGGCAGATTGATAACGGAAGCAGTCCGAGTGCGCTATCCAATATTGTTATATGTATGCGATGTTTAGACTGCTCACCTAATATATGGTCCAAAATCCATAATAAGGCTGCAAGCTAAGTGTATAAACGAGATATCTGAATTAAAATAAAATAACCTATCCAATTAAATATGTGCATATTATGTGGCATATTCTCACCGTATTCGTATTGGGTTTGTACCCGATGCCTCCAGGACACAGAACTCTGAACTCGTCAGTTTCAGGGGGCGGACACTGCTGACAACGGGGGCCCCAAGCGCGTCCCACAGAGCAACAACAAGACGCGCGTGTCACGTCATCCGACAGCGGGTGAAGGCAGCGATGGCGGTTGGCTCGGTGATCAAATGTGAAGTCCAGGTAGCATCGCGAGCTACGGCGGTCTTTACAAAAAAATATATTTATATTTTGATATGTTTACTATACACAAGAAATTACTGAAATAGACTGACATTTGAGCAAATTGATGTTTGTAAAATGTATTAGGGTAACTTCACACAGGATTTTTCATCACACCGTATTTATTTACATCAAGAATATTTGAAGAGTGACAAAGTTAATAATTTGGTGCAATGGTGAATATAAACTGACCTGTGTGGGAAATATAAAGAATATAATTGAGGTTATTATATATTTACAAACACAGCTCGCTTCAACAGTATACTTGAAAAATGAAATTTATAAAGAGAAAGTAACACAAAAAAGTATGTTAGAACACAATTTCAAAGCTGCCTTGATACCATACTAGTATTCCATTCAAGTGTGGTTTACTCTGAATGGTTCCATTTTAGTCAATAGAAGCTAACCTTCTTAGTAATGTGTGTATTTTGTTTGAGAGTAACTTACAAAATTGCATCGATCCAAAGGTTTAGTTATAAATATGTTAAAAATATTCCACCTGTAGCATTAAATATAAATATCTTACTTATTTATAATACATTTTTTCATTTGTTTATTATATAAAATATGCTTAGCTAACAATTGATTGAAAAACCATTATAAATCTAGTTTTGTATTTTTCCGTAAAACGTGTTTATGACAAAAATGTATTTTGCAAATATGTAATAGCCTTAATTTATTAAATTTGATACGTACCAACACAGGCATTGCCTTCAGAAACCAATTCATAGTCTGGGGGACATTCACATTTGTAGGCGCCCTGAGTGTTGACGCACATTCCATATAAGCACGACTGTGGACTGAGACACTCATCAATGTCTGTACAATTGCCACCACTCTCTGTAAAGATATATAAACAAAAATATGAATATTTAAGAATCTTAATATACTATAAAATTAATTTAATTACTTTAATTTATACATTACCATCAATTTTATAACCGTCGTTGCACTGACATCTAAACATTCCGAATACATTTTCACATCTTCCGTAAACGCAGAGATTATTAAACATTTGGCATTCATTTATATCTGTAAGAGAAAAATAATCAATTTAATGACCTGATGACAAAAATGATCAATTTGATGATGAAAAAAGAACCAAATATGGTGCGAAACATTGGTGAAATGAGAGAGATACTGAAAACAGTTTAACCACTTTCGAGTGGAAATATTTTTGTATTTATTTAGTACGATAAGTTTTGGATGCTCTCAGAACAAATATCCTGAAATTTTGAGCCAATGAATGTTAGTATATACTATTTGATTAATATTTTCACAAATATTGTCTCTTCTTCTTCTTTAATCGGCTCCCTCATTGCTGAAGATTGTGATCCTATGAAATATCCTGCTACTCGAGTTCTTAACAATCCTCTCATCTATTTATGCATTGTGAGGCCCAAAGAGCCAATGTGAAGAAGAAGCCTATGGCTTTCTTGACTTGGTCAGTAGAACAAATAGGGGTACCAAAAAAGAATATTGTTTATTTCGTTTACCATTTTCAATGGTTAGTTGTGCTTTAACTGCCGCTCTTACACAACATATTTTGTGTTATTCTGGTGACTATACATACCAAAAGTGAATTGTAATTTATAAAATTAAAATTTAACAACCCTATTTACAATAGACCAATTTGTACCAAACAAATAATTTATTCGAAATTTGATGTTGTATCATTTCTTTACGAAAGAGACAGCAACAAGTGCTACTAAAAATATCTGTGATGTATTGGGAGATGTTTTGGATATTTGCAAGGGTCAAAGATGGTTCACGAAATTTCGATCAGGAAATTTTGATTTAAAAAATAGCCCTGGAAGCGGAAGACCTATTAAAGTGGATGACGTCATACTTGCTGCTTAAACCGAAAACATTCCAACTTTATCAATTTAAAATTCATGGACAATCTCGGATACTTGTAGTCAAGCGTCAATTGCATCTTTAAAAAATCGGCAAGGTGTGGAGAAAGGGAAATGGATACCACAAGAACTAAGCGAAGAACACCTAGGCGATCAAATAGACGCATGTGAACAACTTTTGTAAATGGAATAAGAAACGCCATTTTTACAACATCTGATAACTGGAGACGAGAAATAGTACAGTACATCACAAATATTTTTAGTGGCACTTGTTGCTGTCTCTTTCTTCAAGAAATGATATAACATCAAATTTCAAATAAATTCTTCATTTGGTAAAATTGGTCCATTGCAATTAGGGTTGTTAAATTTCAGATATATAAATTACAATTGACTCTCGGTATGTGTAGTCACCAGAATAATACAAAACACGTTGTGTAAGGGCAGCAGTCAAAGCACAACTAACTGTTGAAAACGGTAAACGAAAAAAACAATATTCTTTCTTGGTATCCCTATTAATTGGAGGAAGCGTCTCAAATATACATATTGTGTAGAGTGTAGCTCTTTCAGTGTTATGGCATTAATTCCTCTTGTGGTCCATAAATAATGTTCTGTATCTTCTAAAAAGGTTGAAGTGACTGAAATAGATAGTACATAGTTAAAAGGTGCGATGCCTGGTGAGTATGTAGGAGTTGCATTAAAAGTTTTTGTCTAAGACAACTTTAATTGTTGCAGTGTTTTAACAGTGTGGAACATTGTTGCTCATATTCTTGATTAGGGTCAGTATTTTTACTGCCAATGACTGTTGTTCTGTTTTTCAGCTTTGATCTACACATTCAAAATGAACTATGCTTCGAATATTCCAGCATATTCACATTTCTTGGGTGTAAACCACTCTTTGATGATGATATTGGTATTTATTTTGCCTTAAAAGTCACTTGTTTTTTCGTTTTATATTCACATAAAGGACACATTTGATCCCCTACTACAAGCTGATTCAAAAAAATACGATTTTTATACTGTTCATCTATAAATTCTATGAAGGTTGACCACTTAAAAAATGTCGGAACTTATCGAAAAGATTTTCCCTAATTAAGTTTTAAATGTAATATTTTCAGCTCATTATAAGGTACACAATTTTATATACACTATCAGGAATAATTAACCTTTTTGGACAACCGTGTATATTGTGAAACTTCATTGAATATCTACCAGTGTTACGCAGGTAGAAATAATAAAAGTAATGAACTTTATTGTTTTTATTGAAAATAATTTAAAATTTAGCATAATGTTTGAAAACAAAGTAAATTTTTAACATGTAAATAACATGCAATGTACAAATACATAATAAATTAAAATGATTACAA
Source organism: Eubasilissa regina (assembly GCA_022840565.1). NCBI lineage: Eukaryota > Metazoa > Arthropoda > Insecta > Trichoptera > Phryganeidae > Eubasilissa > Eubasilissa regina. The sequence goes on along the minus strand of JAINEB010000007.1, from coordinate 11,842,289 downwards.
TAATACAATACTTAGTAACAAAATATCATAAAATAATTATATTTTTGTAAATTGTTACTACTTCTTTTTCAATAAATAACACATTTTTATTTACTTATTTTAATTATCTTTAAAATTTAACAAATTTTATTGGATTTTATAACATTAAATAAATAATATTAGCATCATAATATATGTTATAGTATGCATCCAAATCACAAAAAATATTTAAATTGATTAATAAATTACATGCAATATGTAGACTTTTTTGGAATGAATGTAGACTATTTTGGAACATTATTGAACTTCCAGCCACTCAAGCCTTGATGATTAACAGTACAAAACCGTGGCATACGAAGCCTGATGAAGGAAGTCTGAGAGTAGCCAATAATTTCTTCATGGTTTTAACCACACAATTAAAGATTCAAAGGAATCAATAATTAATTTGCTATAATACATAATCACAGACTTTAAAATAAATTCAGGAAATGATGCTTTCAAAAACAATTGCTAATTTATTTTTATTGATACATATTTAATTATTTAAGACAATGTATGTTAATCAAAAATCATGACGTGTAACAAGCACGTCACATATTTTCCATCACTGCACTCACTAACACAATAAAATTAAAATCTCGTAAAACAATTTGCTAATTTGCTATCACTAAAAATTATGTTGTTAAAATAAAAATGAAATTACATAACATTCATCCAAATATAGTGATTAGGTGAATAAATTAAAATAATTAGGTTATACAGAGTTTTGCACGGATAATAAAATAAATATATGAAAAAAGTTAACAAACATAAATTCTGATTTGTAAAAAACTTACCAATACATGATTGATCATTGGTTTCATCCGGATGCATGAAACCCATTTCACAGTCGCAGTTGAAGGCTCCGGGAGTGTTTAGGCAGTGACCATTTTCACACAAGTTGGGATCATTTGAACATTCGTCAATATCAATACAAGAATACCTGAAAAAGAAAATATCCTCTATTAGTTAAATCTTAGATAATAGAAAACAAACTTGCATGCAAGATATTTGCAGAATATTTGTGGACCCGAGCGCAATCTTCAAAGACAACATTTGAGAAAATGTTTTATAATGCTTTCAATTGACATATTTGGTATTATGACCTCACTGAATCGTAGACCAGATTCAATTCAAATTAATGTTAATTTATATTACTGTAATGTTGAGGGGCTCAGAAAAAATATGTGAAGTCTCACAAAAAATTTATAGTCCAAACATGATGTGATTACTAAGGTTACCGTGGCATAATCATTAATGCATTCTACCGGCAATAGAAAGTTCCGGGTTGAGTCCTAATGGTAATTGTAAACTTTTTTGACAGATAATAATAATCTAATTTGTTTTATAATAAATATGAAGCAGGACTAACCCATTTCCCTTGAAACCTGTATCACAAACACACTGGAAGGATCCATCATTATTGATACACTGAGCATGCATGTGGCACCCTCCATTATTAGTCAGGCATTCATTTATATCCTGGCAATTAACGCCATTTCCTGTGAACCCATCTTTGCACCTGCACTGAAACGAACCCTAGAACACAAAAAAAACACGACCATAGAAAAAACGTTGATGAAAAAGAAAGTCTAAGTGAATTTTGTGTTTATTCTGTAAATAATCTAGCTCCATAATGGCAGCCTGTATTATTATAATTTCATTTATTTTTGATGCTGTGAAGGTATGTCAGTTATCACAACATCCCAAATGAATTTATATTCTCAAAACAGTAGTTTGAAAAGGAGGTTCATGAAATCCACTCACCGGCAAATTGATGCAGTCGGCAAACTCATTGCAGTTATGTGTACAGAGGAAACATTCATCGTCGTCTGTGCACTGGGAACTCTCCTCGGGTTTGACGGAGTAACCTTCCTCGCAGCGGCAGACAAAACTGCCCACTGTGTTGGTGCAGTCTCCTTTTCCACACACGTCTGGCTCTTCCGTACACTCATCCACGTCTGTAAAACATTCATGATGATTTGACCAATTATTCTAAATTAAATTATAATATAAATGTCTACTCCAATATATGTATAAAATGATCTTTAACAAATGTTGAGATACGTATACATATCATTTTTGTTTGCGACATTTGCAGAATGTTTCTTAAAACGTTTCACAAATAATTTTCATTTCAATATTCTGAATTCTAGTGGAAAGATTCATGCGTACTATATATGTCAATCTTGTGACTAGTAAATATTAGTGAAAATTCACCAACTTTTACTAAACTAAAGCGTTCAAAATGGATGCTTAATTCGAAGCATATTGGTACCACTGGTTGGCCCACTCCCTATGCAAGTCGAAAATGCTTTTACACTTCATATACTTCAATTAAGTGTCTGAGTGTGAAGCGAAGAGCAGAGTGTGTAGTATAATACTTCAATGAACTACATAAAGTCTTATATAAATTTAAATGTTAAATAATATTTTGCGGAGTTTCGTTCTCTATACCTACACAATTCGCAGTTAATAGTGTGCATTGCTGAGTGAGAACTTTATTGCAGGCAACTAAGTTATTTACTAGTGTATGTGAATATGGTGTGAAGTATTGAACTGATGAACTATTGAAGCATCAGCACAATTTAAAATGTGCAAACTGTGAAATGTGAGTATAACGTAGTAGTTCATTGAAATACTCCATACAGTGTGGACCCATCACTAGTAAATATGGAATGCTACATGAAAGAACAATATATTATTATTGTTAAAACTCATTATTAAAATGGGGAAAGTTTTAATGAAACAGCTTGTACACTTCATGGAATTATCATTAAAATAATTGTCCAAATGAGTCAATTCGAAGATTAATTAAAATATTTGAGAAAACTGGTTCGATACTGGACAATAAGTCACGCATGTGTACTCGTAACGGTCGTTCACTTGAATGACGAATTAGAATGGTTTGCGTTACAAAATAATGATAACTGATTTTTTTAGGCCAGAATTGATAGACTTGGATTTTGAAGATGTACAGTTCAAATTGCGCATGAAATCATTGAGTTGTTTAATTCAATAACTAAATCTGGCACTGTTATTGGGAAAAATAACAAAATTCTTAAGAGGCAACTTTCATTTTTCTAATTTGAATTTTGAGATATTTTTGCATTTTCCATACCCTTTCAAGATGAGACTAATATTTATTTTATGAAACTAAAATAAAGTGAAAGTAAGTCAAATCAACCCAAACTAATATAAATATGTAAAATTCTTTTATTTTGGGTGAATTAGTACTACTGTGTTATATTTTTAATAGCATACAACAATTGGGATAATAAAAATATTTTCAACATTTTATGAGGATACAATGTATAATAAAATAACAATTGTTTTGACCTCTAAAATTAATCAATTACATCTAATTGTATATTTTAATATTAACGGAAGCCTCACCCAAACAAGTAGTGGCGTCCTCATTAGGCACCAACCCCTTCTCGCACTGACACATGTGTCCACCCTTAGTGTTGACGCAACGCCCACCGCCACACACTCGCGGAGATTCAACACACTCATCCACGTCTATGCATGTATGTCCATTAATTTGAAGAGCATAGCCTGCACTATAATGTTAAAGCAGAAACATCAATCTATACATATATTTAAACATATCAGGTAAAGCGAAAATAAATGTCGGATTTTTTACATCAGTTTGCTTTCGGCTGCGGTCGAGTTAACATTGTTATTATTTTGTAGCTCTGTTCATACTCTTACTGTTTTCACTTCATTTCACGCACGTAGCGAAAATTACACAGGACAAAACTGTCAACTCTGCAGGAAATATTTACAAAATATATTGCAATGATACAGATCTCTCTCTGTCTATCTAGAAATTATTTCCAAACAAATTATCTAAAAACTGTAAAATGCCTTATTAATAAATCAAATTTTTCTAAGGAATTCATTAGTTAACACTTTAAAAAGTGTTAACTAAAGAAATCATTTGACTACTTTAAGTGGCCATGATCATCAGATGATTTTACTATATGGTCTTAGCGGTCCTTGGGGACTACTGGATAACTACAAGATAAAAACTTATTTAGAGACAGAATGTTGTAGCTTGGGGGAACAGTCCTAATAATCATTACCGATTTTGTCATGTGGTCATATGTATTTTTAAAGTTCTTAATGGTGCTTAATGTGTTAAAAATTTTAAAGTAACAACTTACTTGCAAGCACATGAGAAGCTTCCGGGCGTATTAATGCATTGTTCATCACAGTTACCATTATTTTCATCACACTCGTCAATATCTGGAAAAAATAAATAATAATTTGGAGAATAACGAGCCGTGATATAATTAGAGTACGTATTTAATTACATTTATGCATATGAACAAACACAAATAAATTTGTACAGTATATCCAATACTTGCGACAATGATAAGCATTTTCTATAATAAAACCATAACAACATTGTGAAAACAAAGATAGAAACCAATTACCTTTGCAATGTGATTTGACATCTGTCTGTGTATACCCATCATCGCACACACACTGGTACGTTCCCATCATGTTTTCGCACACTCCGTTAGAGCATATTCCGCTTGTCCGTGAACACTCATCAATATCCTTGCAGGACTTCCGGTCGGGGGCCAACTCGTGTCCCGGGGGGCAATCGCACTTGAAAGAGCCCTGCGTGTTGATGCAGCGGCCCAGACGACACAAGCCAGGTGTCACAGCACACTCGTCTATGTCTGAAAACAAATTATGATGATCATTGCACAAAACTGCTGTGTGGATTTAGTTGGCACATTTAGATGGGCAACATTTCATATTTACAACAGTCCATTGGCGGCGGCGCGTTGTTTGGGGCGTGTATATTCAATATGCTACTCCGCTGCACATGCTTCACCGAAGAGGGATAAGAGTACAAAAAATAAAACATATATATCTCACCCATACAAACTTTCATCATATTATTGCTAGTGTAACCCTCATTGCATTCACATTGGAAACTCCCTTCTGTGTTACGGCAAGTTCCATTTCCACAAACTCCATGAACTATTTCACACTCGTTGATGTCTGGAATCACACAACACAACATTTAGCATCTTTAGCAAATATTTTTTTATCATTAATTGATATAGCAGTTACGAGGTTAGTTTGCGACGTGACATAACTATTTAAATATTTTAAATAAACTAAACTGTGTACTACACCTGATGTGTATTGACCACGAAATATATTTTTGTCACTACTAGAGTTTCGAAAGATGCAGTTCCTATCATCAACAAATCAAATGACATTGGTTGATCAACAGGTATAAATGATAATTAGTTGTTATTTAAACCTGTTGATGAGAGGGATTGCACCTCTCAAAATTATAGTTGTGATAAAGATGTAACTCAAATGCATGTGTAGTACAAAGTTTAGAATATTTAAAATAAGTATTTTTTAAATAGTATAACAGAATAATCTGAACGGAGTATATACATCTACATGTATTTATTTACGGCACAGCAGTAATACTAAGTAAACTTTGTGAAAAAAAATTGGAATAGCAGTAGACAGAGATTGCCTAAATAGCACAGAATAATAGAGATTTTGTAAACAGAAAAAATTGAGATTGTTTAAATATAAAATAATTTGTGATAAGCACAATGAAACATCAATTCATTCCATTAACATATTTAGTTTTAAGAGAATAATTATTGTAAGGTTATTGAATAATGACTGAGCCACCATGTGTACATGAATATACTCTTGAAGAAAAATGATGGAAAAAGAAAATCAAATATATTTTTATAACTATAAATTAAGCAATATTTTGTAAAGTATTCTTGCATGATTTAAGAAGTGTGATGTATTAAAGTAAGCAACGTCTATGGTACATATGTGGAAAAGTGAATTTGAAATAGAGCAGACAATATTCACTAAGGGTAAGTGAGACTGTGATCTCTCATATCAGAGATTTGTCAGAATTGTGTGAAATAGAAAAGACCATTTGATTTGGTTAGGGCACACTTTGTACAAAATAATGAAGAAAAAATATGTACTCACCAATACATTTCAGTTTGTTTTCATCAAGTTCATATCCTTGATTACACTTACAACTGTAGCTTCCGACAGTGTTTTTGCATCTGCCGTTCTGGCATATTCCCGCAAACTCCATACACTCGTTGATATCCACTCGCTCCACAAAACCTACTCCTTTGGGACAGAGCTCAGAGAAAGAAGTAGATCCTAGAAAAATTAAATATGTTTCAATGCCCAATGTGAGTCCTACTTTTATATTTTACTGCAAATATTTTAAGTTTCATTTGAATATGCTAAAAGTGTACTTTTGCACATTCATATAGATGGCTTCATTTTTTAAAGATTAAAAATATACTATTTAAAATGTCATATGATGTCATCACTGAACTAATAAACATATATAATTAACATTGATTTGTTGTTTGAATTAAATTGAACTAATAAACATATATAATTAACATTGATTTGTTGTTTGAATTAAAGAAATCATTTTTTCTCTAGTTCACGCTCAGTCTAGTTACTTTTATTCTTTGCATTATTGTCTTTGTGTAATAAATTATTTGACATGCTGTCAATAGCACGCACTACCACTCCTAGAGTAGAGGGAATGTATATAGGTATGAAATATGTAGTATATCCTACAATTTAATTCATGTGTAAGATGCCCTACTATGCAACACATAATTATATGTACAATAAAACTATGTTAATTCGTATACCTATATTTCATATTTACACGTAATTCACACTTTTTTCAAAAATTTTAACCTCGAAAATAACATTTCATACTAATTTTTACCGATAATTCGTAAAACCTTATTATTCATAGTTCGTATATATTTTTTATACCCAGAGTAAATAATTTGTTCACATAATTCGCATAAATCCAAACTCGCATGACTATGCATTCATCGTCCCTTCGTAAACATCCACCCCCTAGTTAATCACGGTGCTGTTCCTTATCGCAATAGATTGGCACGCTTAGAGCTCGCAACTTGCAAGACCATGGCCGAACTGAGTGATACTATATTTATGTATACCAAATTCTGCAGTGTAATTTTATAAAATGAATTATTCTTATTTCGACAATATATGTCAGCGCGTTGCAAATTTTATATTTCAACTCACCCTTGTAACCAACCTCTAATTAAAATAATTTGAACAATTTTCATTGAATCTCATAATTTATAAATGAATTGTGTGCAACAGTTTTATTAACTTTATATCCGGTTTTTTGTTTATGAAATGTTGTAGTTTGTTTAATGTAATAAATAAACTGAAACCTCTGTATTTAAATACACTACCTATTTTATAATTATATTTTTTTCACGTTTCGTTTTCTAAAATGGTACAAACATCTCGTAATTTGTGTAAATCCTTGACCATTTGAAAAATTGAACTAATTTTAAAACTGTCAAAGATAAAGTCAGCGGGAAAATTTCAATCCTGAATACCTCTCTAAGTACAAACTTGAAAAATCGCAGAAAAAAACTTAAGCCTCATCGAAGTATGAAGATTTAAAAGTTTTACATTATTTTTAACAGGCTTTTTAATATTCTAATTTAATAGCCTAATTTTGATGGAAAAGGGGAGTTCGACCACTAATGAAATTAAAATGTCCGTAATTTTGTTGCATCAAGCAATGGTGAATCGTTTGAAAAAGCCTGTTTTTCACCACACACCTTCATTATTCAGAAGAAATTTATTATTTATTATTACACATAAAAAGCTGAAATAATAAACAGTCGCCATGTTTTTCAGTATGAAAATAACGATGTTGACAGCGGCAGCACATGCAAACTAAACGATGATGCGTTTTTTTAAATTTCTTTCTAATGTTGCCTTCAAAAAAATTGTTCTCATTATTCATAATTTGGATTTTTTTTTTAAATTTCAGTCCCGTGAGTTACGAATTAACGGAGTTTTACTGTATAATATATCAAATTACTTTATCATCAGTTGGTATATAGAAAAAGATTATAAGATGAATAAAATAAATAAGCTTGTTTGTTTATATATTGCTCTATTTTGTGATTATTCAAGCATATTAAATTCTTAGTGGCTGTGTAGTCAATTTTTATTATAATAACTTTTTAGTCAAAGATCATCTCGGCTAATAGTACGGCAAGGCGAATAATCATCAAAAATCTGTGAATTTTACCAAAACTGATTTATTTTAAATATTCGCCATTAGCAATACATATAATTTTATACTATATCTATAGCTTTATTCACCCCTGTGTTCGAAGTATGTCACTATGCTGGCGAAAAATCTTTGAAAATACAAATTAAACAGAGAGATCATCATTGGACGAACTCTTATCATTAAAATAGTGGGATATTGAATGATTCATTGCCGTATACTGCAATTTTCGAAGTATCTATGTGACAGATGACTTAAAAACGATGACGTAAAATTAATTTACTATTGAATGTACTTTCGATGAGTAAATGTTTTTTACCAACGATCAAACAACCAGTCTTTACAGTTTTTTTTTAACTAGAGTAACTTTTTTTATTATAATAAAAATTTACCACTGATCGCACAACTGGACTTTAGAGTAAGTGCTAGAATTAAGAATGGTAATTTGTGACTAAAAGGCGGAAATCTATGACTTTACTCGGTGCATAAAAAACAGGCCAATCATAACAACATAATATGTATGACTATCATTCCACCCAACCGTACCATTGACTGATAAGATGGTCAGGTGTTGAACCCTCATCTCAGGAGACCACAAAGTGAATCATATATCTAACAGCACAAAACCTACAATCTCTATTAAAAAAATGGCTAGTTGACATACCTGGTCTGGGACAAACTTCACACTTGTCCCCACCCCAAGCCCGGCCCACCGGCGAGCAGCAACACACACTTCGGCTGTAGACCCCATCAAGAGAGCTGGTGCATTGGCCATGCTTGTGATCTGCGTAGCACACCTCACGACGCATATCCTGACACCGGGAACCTGAAAATGGTAAAAATAAAATTTCAATAATTGTTTTAAAATAGAACAGAGCCTGTAGTGAATATAGCAGCAGACACCTACATGCCTGAAGCTTTACCAATATCGGTAAATCAATAAAAACCAGGTATTCTAGCATTGTTCAATCCACATGATGTAAAAATTTTGTAATTTTCTCATCCATTTACCGACTATATGAGTTACTTTAATATTGTTGTGCCTTATATGATTTAAACATCTTTGTGGTGATAGTGGGCAATTTTAACAGGTCAAAATGGGTTTATAAAAAAGTAAGTTTAAAAAGATATAAAATTTAAAAAATGAATAAGAGATAACAGGTTAAAATATGAAATATTTTAATATTAGTACAGTAAAACCGCGATATAACGAAACCCGATATAGCGAAAAATGACGTATATCGAAAAAAAAATCGAAATTTAGTCCCTAAAACCAATTTTTCATACAAAAATGCATTTATATAACGAAATCCCGTTAATATTTATAACAAAATCATTTTTGTCCCGTACGAAAAAATGCCAATACATTTACGTAAATTTATAACGAAATAAAAAAATGTTAAAAGATGAAAATATTATTTCGCACTTACAAAGCCACGCCGGTGCATCTGTCGCATGCGAACGGTTTTATGGCCTTTTCGGCGGTGCGCGGCGGTCGGCCGACAAGGTAGTAAAATAATTCAAACTTCTTCTTGGGTTCATAGTAGGCCCATAAAACTATTTGACATAATTCTTGCGGCGTTCATTTGATACGTTTTACGTACGCATACGCCTCTAATATGTACTGCAATCCCAGACCCAAACAGCAGGAAAATACAAAAATTAACAGGAACCCCCCGAAAATTGCAGTATGTACTTATTGGAAATGTCAGTCTCAGTGTAACGTGTAACGTCTGTAGAGTTAAGTTTGTTCAGCTTTTAACGCGATTATTGCATGACCGAACTGAATATTTACATAAATTCATTTTCGTTTGACAATTGTTTTCGCATGAACTCGTCAATAATATAAATAATTTGTTAAAATATTTTATGGACTATTTTTGTACGGCATTTTGTATTTCTATTAACTATTGTTTTCGTGTATTTTAAGTGAACAATTTTAACGATTATAAATATATTTTGAAGTGGTTGCCGCCGTTACCGGTAAGTACCTTCGTAATTTATATACGACTCATTTTATAAAAATGCCGCGATTCAACTGTAAAATTTTTATTTTTGAATTATTTTGTATGTTTCATGCCCAAAACTATGTTTGAAGCGGCTCTACATTTAAACACAATTAAAATATTGTTTTGTGTTTGCAATATTCCGGAATTTACGAAAATATCTTCCAATTGGTGTTGAATAGGTTCTGTTCTTAATTTAATTCCTTTGATTATCCATTTGCTTATCTGTTTTAATAACAAAACTACTAAAAATATGTAGGTATTCAGTTCCTTATGACCTTCTTCCTCCTTTGTTTGCAGAATTTGCGATCTTTTTTGAAGCCGCGCAACATTTTTTTGCGACGGCGCGTAACATATGGTAGGATTTTTTAAATTTATTTCGTTATATGTGGGAATTCGTTATTACGAATTTTTATTTTTTGGTCCCTTGGATTTCGTTATATCGCGGTTTTACTGTAATTAAATACTGAAGTGGAAAGAAAAGTATAATACGTACATATATGACTTAAAATTTTGCTAAATGGCATTAGGAATTATTTTATTTTATATGAGCAGTCAGGAAATAACAACATTACATCGGGTATGCAATAAATCACCATCTGCCATATATGTATCTTTAATGGTCCATGGATGAAATTTTTATTTATTTATTTAATTCTTAACATAGTGCACACATAAGCACTCCTACATATACTCTAATATAAACAAGATTAAAGTATTTTCTTTTACTAAAACTTATTTTTTACATATTTAGTCAGTTTCATTTTAAATCTATTCAATTTCTCCTCCTTTCTCATGTTTTCTGGCATTTCATTAAAAACATCATCGATTTCTGAGATTTGACCTACTTCCTGAATGGCAGTTTCAGTCTATCCTCCCCTCTTATACGATGCTCGTGCTCATGTTGAATTGCATCAATTTTTTGTGTAAATTACACTGATATTTTCTTAGTGAGGATTTTATATTAATAATTATTAAAATTAATGTGTATTAATATGTATTAAAACATATCTTCTACTTAAAAGTCATCATATTCGGATCTTCCAGCATTGCTCCGAGTATGTATATCTATTTTTTCTGAATATTATTCTCAAAGCTTTATTTTGCAATACTGACAATTATTGCATTTCCTCTTCGTTGGCCAAAAACAAAATGCTGCTGCAGTAGTCGATGTGAGGAATAATAACAGAGTTGTACACTATTTTACAGGATTCATATTAATAAATCTTCTGATCCTTCTCAGAAGTGAGATTTTCTTAGCAATCTTTTTAGTCACGTATCTTGTATTTTGAATCTATTATGACTCCCAAAAATGAGTTATGAGTTTTCAATTCGAAACAATCTTTGACGTAGGGATTATAATCCTATAAAATTATTTGGAGACAACTCCTAGCTTTCATAGTTCACCATGCACACACCAAGTCTCAAAGATTCGCCAACTCACACCTCCCTTTACGCTTGTTGTATGTCAAACAGCAAATGTTAGTCCATTGATCACTGATGTTCCGTTCGTCAGTTGGGTCAATTTGAATAATTTCAGCAGCAATTAAAATGGAATAAATGTTTGTAATTAAACATCTCTGTAAATACTTCTTCAATATTAGCAAAATTACTTTGTGGCCACATATTATATAAATATGTAATAGGACAAAATGCTCTGTTTAAACCACCATTGATTATTCAACATGTTTCGACACCTATGGCATCTTCTTCAGAAAACAACATTTACCAAAATTAAAAATACAAGCATAGATAAAAATTAATTAATAATAAATAATTTAATTTTAGTACATTTTGTTTCCTGAAGAAGATACAATAGGTATCGAAACATGTTGAATAATCAGTAAATAGTGGTTTAAACAAAGTATTTTGTCTTATTATTTATCTCTGTAATTGATTGTCTTAAGATTCCACTCCTCAATATGAGCTTTAATTATTTTAGTTGGACATTTATGGTCATAACTCACATGTTCAAAAACAATGGGAGACTCAAACAAATAATAAATACAGAAAAACACCAATGAAAAAGTTCACTTATTAGTAGAGATTGAAAATAAACATTAATTCATAAATAGACAAGCTAACCAGTGGCATCTAGAGTAAGACCTGGAGGACATGAACATGTATAGCTTCCATCTGTGTTAATACAGGCACCTCCACCTCTGCATATATCTGTGTTCAGTGAACATTCGTCTATATCTGAGCATGTTTTGCCGTCTAACTGAAATATAAATAATTATTATCAGTTTTATTAGTTCAAAAACGACGTCACACTAAAATGAAAATAATCATGAAATAAAATACATTGAAATACTCAAAGATTAATTGATCGATATATGTACATAGATAATTATAAAAACAAGAAAAAGAGCTGTGTAATATGAATATGTTAATGTTGAAATTAAGTTTCCATCGCTATTGATTTGCCTGGGAATTTCGAAATCCACACAATAAATAAGTGATTTTATGTTTCATTGCATTGCAGTCTCTTGGAATTTGATGAAAAGACGCAATAACATCATATTATCGGTTGAAGGCATCTTTAGAGGTCAAAATATTGAATATGAATGTTTTAAGTAATAATATTATACTTTATAAATTATAGATTGATAAGAACTCTTTGATCATGAATAATTTAAGAGCACATTAACTACCTTGGCATATCCCTTAGGGCAGTTACATAGAGAGAGATCACACGGTTCACAGGGGGAACCCCATGCCAGTCCGACGGTGCAGCAACACTCCTGACGCAGCACGGACCTAGGCAGACTCAGTTCGCATCGGCCGTGTATGAGTCGTGTCCAACATGAACCCTTGCGGTTGTCTGAAAATATTTACACACAAATCAATTGTCAGGCTTTTACGATTGCTTGGAATCTTTCATAAATCCAGAATCCACGCGAAATTTAATTCTTAAAATATGTGATGGTTATGATGCATTGTTTTTCTTTGTTAATTTAACATTTTTTTTATTTTTTCTGATTTTTGATAAGTTACTTTTCATCTGCTCTCAACTCCCATTAAACTGACAGTATCGTGAGTAAATACACCAACAATACATTATTTCACAAATTTAATACATATAAGAAATGAGATGGGTCACAAGATGCTTTCTTGTGGGATATCATAATATATGGAGAGTGTGTTAATAATGTTTTAATTATTCGGGGTTTGCTGGATCAAATATGATTTTATTAATTGAAATTCTTTGCCATTAACATCCACTTAATTTAATTTTTGGTGATGGATTGTATCAAACGCGGCGGTATATCATATAGATGCCATTTTCCATTTTTGCCATTACATATGCAACAGGGTGTTAGGTAAGATAAGGATATATTTTAAGTAATTTTCCCACATATTGTAATCAATGTTTAGGACACATTTTGGTAGCCATCATCAGAGCTGATGTCAACCATAAAAATTCAGCCCAAAACAACACAAATTCAGAATTTTTTTCAGTGTTGGAGTAAATAAACCGTAATAAATTTTCTGTTATGCACCCTCTTTAGTTAAATCAATATTTTTATTAACTTTTCACTAACCTAAGCAAACACGTCCAGTACTATCTAGGACATATCCCGGTTCACACTCGCATTCATACGAGCCATGCGTGTTGATGCAATTTCCGTTGATGCAGGCATCCTCCGCATCATCCTCTTCCTCGTCCTCCTCCTCGCACTCGTCTATGTCCTCACAAGTTTGAAGTTCTAGATCATGCTTCGTCCCAGGTGGACAAATGCATTGGAAGCTGCCAGGAGTGTTTCTACACTGCCCTCCTGCGCATAACTGAAGAACAAAGTTTACCAAAAATTTTAACAGTATTTAAAAAATTATGCCATTCCTTAAATTAAATTGTCATACTGTTTATAAACAATGTTTGTTTTATTTGGATATATATAGGTATGTATATACCAGTGGTGAGCAAAGGGTATAGACTTAAGTTATGCTGAGAAATTTTTCCTAATACCATATTATACCTATAATACTATATATATAATGTACTATATGCTACATTGTACATAATTAAGCAAAATTAATTCATCATAATAAAAATGCATTATTCTCGAATGCAAAGAACAATCATGAAAACAACACGTTTAATAAGGTAGTAAAATTTGCAAATTAGTAAATGAGGAAGTAGATGCTTCGATCAGCTCTAAGCCAAGTTTAAAACCTTTCAAATGTCATTCTGTTAGGAAATAGCATAAGTAAGGACTCCATACAACATGAATCAGCTAATTCTAACTGAGGAATGAAAAGTCTGAGGAACTCAACTGCGTACTAGCACTTGTACAACAAAATATACAAATGCTAAATAAACACAAATAATTATAGTAATAATACGGAACAGAAGATTGGCAAGCACTAACATTCATGTTAACTCATCATTACCTATAAAGGCGCAAAGATAATATTTGCTATCTTTTTCTAATGTAAAGAAAAGCGAGCGAGAAAACGTCATGCGAGCTGAGTTAATGCGTCGCGGTAAGGAAGATAAAGATTTAAAAATCGAAAACGCAAAAGACATATTTGTCATTTTTTTTTTAGCAAACTTAAAATGAGTGAGAAAACAAACAATCTGAATTAACTTTATGCATTGTGAATCGGTATAGGGGCGGATACTATCCATTGGATGGACTTTTACGTTTGACAAGCACGTCACGCAGCGCACTTGTATTTTCCAAATTACGGACATTTGACAAAAAAAAATCGAATTATGCAAAAAATAGATCGACAAATTCATCTGATAGGATCTAAAAATAGTTTCAAATAATGATATTTTACTGTAATAGAATTTCAATTTTGCCGCGTATTTTCTGTAAACTTTACTAATTATTAGAAACAATTGTTCTGCAGATAAAATGTTGGATACTTACTGATCCTTCTATTTCACACTCATTAAAATCGGAGCATATTTTTCCTGTGGGGTCGACATGGTAGCCTGGGTCACAAATACACCTGTGAGTGCCCATTAAATTTTCACAAGCACCATTTTTGCAGACGTCCGGGTTTTGAGTGCACTCATTGATGTCGTTGCCATTGAAGGTGAGTCCTGAACCGTGGGGACACAGAATCTCAAATTCCTGACTTCCGGGCATGGGACAAGCCTGACAGTTGGTACCCCAACCCATTGGATGACCAGATATAAAGGTGCAGCAGCAACAGGATGATTTGGTGACAGCCATCGCGGTAGGGTTTAAGCATTGGCCATCTTTGTATTGAGAATAACATAGATCTCTTCTGTTATCTGCAATGAAGAAAATATATAGAAAATTTAAATAAAAAATTGAATTTAAATTTACAAAGACAAAGTAAATTAGAGCTCCCAAACGTCACTGCTTTCCACAGATGACACGTTAGTCCCCAAATTAAAAATAATTTTAATTTAATTTAAATTTATTTCTATGATTTTATTAATTTTAACATAAATAAAACACAAAGAAAAAAATTCTAACCTAAACAAGATCTGCCATCAGGCCCGAGGTTGAAGCCAGGCGTGCACTCGCAACGGAAACTGCCTTGAGAATTGATACACTTCCCACTCTGACACGGACTGCTGAGGCACTCGTCAATATCAATGCAATGCTTACGGTCTGGACCAATACGGTAGCCAGAATCACAGACACATTGGAATGATCCTTCGATGTTTACGCATTTACCATGGTCACACATTCCTAAAAAAGAATATATCAATTATGAGTTATTTGTTATTGCAAAGCCATATTTATATACATAATTTTTAAACTTCTTCTGATGTCATGCCTGGGTATATAGGCTTCTATTCTAGTTGTAGAGTTTTAGGACCACAGACAAGTACCTGCCATTTACTAATTCAATATTTATGTTTGGTAAATTAAAACAGTTCCTCGACTTCAAAACCAATCCACTTCCAAATGTTTCGCAACCAGAACCCGTTTTTTTTGCAACCAGAACTGATTTTTTTCTACCTAATCACCATTAGCCTTTTATTTTCTTTCAAAAAAACCATCAATAAGTCACATTTAAAATGCAGATGGTAATTTATCAAATATATCAAGCAAGTATTACTCAGAAGCGTATACTCAAGGGTAATACACCACTGTGACTTTTCGTATCCTTCAGAGCCATTTTTTAGGAAATTTCAGGTTTTGAATATAATACAATTATATGTGTTGAATATACTAACTAGCTTTCATAGGAAAATAAGCGCTCCATCTGTGAGGACTGAAAGAAACTATCCCACAAGAGCAAATAAGCTTAAAATAGTTCCAAGAAAAAAAACTACTATTGGTCAAAGATTATTCACCTTTCAAGCGCCCAGAATATACAATCAAATTGGAAACAAAATTAGAACTTTAACTGACATAAAGGTTTTTAAAAGGGATGTTTCAAATTCAAAGAGAAGATACAGAGAGCAAACTTTTTTTATATAATGAAATAATTCTTATAACTACTTTTGTGTGTTTTGGTCTTGCATATTTTCATCTACCTTATATGTGCTTACTTACATATTGTACTAGACATTAGTATTTTTTTCTCTCTTTTTTATACTCTTTTATTGTATTTTTAAAATATGTATACATATTTTCATGTTTAGTTGCCTTGTATATTATGAATTCGATCTTATTGTGTTTTGCCTTCAATGAGTTTTGGTTTAGTAAAATATATTTGTTTACCAATTTGCCCTAAAACAGGCTTGCCTAGTTGGGCAATGCGTTTAAAATGTGTATAAAATGTATGTTACAAACTGTTTTTTTTTTTGCAGCTGTACAAATGTTTTTTGTCTAAATAAAAAAATATACATGTATTATTATATATAATAAAGGATGGCGCAACAAGAACTTCACCCAAGAATTTACACATGCGCAAATTACATTAATACCAATAAATATGAACATATAAAATAAAACTAGTTTTTTTAATTACCTGTATTTAAACATTCATCTAAATCAACACAAAATGCACCATCTTCGGATTCTGTAAAACCATTGTCACAATAACATTTATAAGACCCGGGTGTATTCTCACACCGTCCGTTAAGACAGATCCTCGGATTTTCGTAGCACTCGTCGATATCTATGCAGGCACGTCCGGTTATACTCAATTTAAAACCGTTTTTGCATTGACATTTAAAACTACCGTCCATGTTTATGCAAATGCCATTGGCACACATTCCCGACAACGAGCACTCGTCCTTGTCTGTGCACTGTTTGCCATCATTTGAAACGTCAAAGCCTGGCGGACAAAGGCACTCAAAACTGTTGGGACGGTTGGTGCACAATCCACCTTGACAGTAACCCCTGGAGCACTCATCTATATCGACACACACCGGACGGCCATCCACATCATCCAGCTCGGCCCCCTTGAAGCATTCACATTCGTATCTGAAAATAAAGTGTTCAAAATATTTAATCTGAAAATAAAATTTGTGAAAACTAAACTTCTCAATGTATTTTACAAAGTACTAAGGCATTAAAACTGGACAGGATTATAGATATATACATTACTTTATATATTATGTCTGTAAAAAGAATGTCCATAAATAATAGACAAGAAAATTATATTGTTCAGGCGAACAGAGGTAAGACAAATTAAAATATAGTCAGGCATATAAACTATATACACAAGCATGAATGCAATAAGATATTGAGGGTGATAATGAAAGACTTGGCATGTTCAAATATGAATAAAAAAATTGAAGGAAGGCAATGTCAAAAGCCTGAAGAATCTACAAGTGTGTAAAAAGCTAGGTATGTCATAATAAAAATGTATACCATTCTATCCTCTCTGTTCATTCCTTGAAAAACAACATGATATGAAACAAAATAGTACACATATAAATTTGCCACATCAGTTTAATAATTAGAATAAACTGTGTATAATAACTACGTATAAAATAAATAATAACTATGTAGAATGCATAGATACATAGTATGTTTGTTGCAAGACATGCAACAAATTGCATTGTACATATGTAATTCCCAAACAAAAATACTGATGACAGTGAACTCGTTACGAAAAGTTACTAAATAAATATAATTGATTTCCAAACGTACATACAACAGATATAACTGAATTTATTTCTGGTTACATTCTATTTAGTATTTTTTAATACTACTTTACACACAGTTTGCATACATATCAAGCCGACGATTCAAGTGGAAAAAGAATATGTGAAATTAAGCTTGAAATATTTATAGTGAGCTTACCCATCTTCAGTGTCAATACACTTTCCAAATCCACATATATCCTTCCGGAAAAGGCACTCGTTAACCCTGTAGGCTCCTACGGGCGGCCCTGTCGGGCTGTAAGGGTCTGAATCACTGTCAATTACACTCCAATGCGTTTCTCCTCCACCATTATGAAATCCTCCATTCCCGTTGCCATTTCCATTTTCCCCATGCCCGTGTCCGTTTACGTGACCATTTCCATACCCATTTCCGTACCCATTCCCGTTGGTAGGACCTCCCGGTCTCGACACCTCGCCGCTTTTGGTGCCAGATCCACCTCCATATTTATTCCTAACACTACTCCAAAGACAAAGGCTATTGTAGTCAGCTAGAAAAACAAAATAAATCATTTTAGATTGAGTAAAACAAGTTTTGAATACAAACTTTTAAACATTTAATATGTTTAGCAATGATATCAAGGTTCTCCTAGATTCCCACATAATATGATATGAACGCAGGTAGTATATATTATCTAAATAATTCACCTTCTCCAGGTTGCGGACACGGATCACAATAGTCTCCCCAGCCTCGTCCCATATTCTTCCCGCAACAACAGTCCCTGTTGGACAGTCTCATCGGTAGACTGTCAGAACATTCACCATCTGGTGATCTGTATGTGAAACATGTCCCCAGTCGTCCATCTGAAATATTTGACAGGAAATCCAGATGAATAGTTTCATTTTGCATTGTGCTAGAATGTTTTTTGAAACTCAGCACAATTAATTATAGAAATGCCAACACATATTTTTACATAATAAAAAAATATTCACTCACCAACACAAAATTTCTTATCTGGACTCTGAATAAAGTGAGGATTGCAAAGACAATAATATGATCCATCTGTATTCACACATTTACCATTCTGAAAATACAAATAGGTTGCATTACCACCACAGAGATTGAATCATTTTGAAAATATACAAGGTGGCTAAATCTCAGAAGAGAGAATAAAAAGACATTTTACCTTGCAAATGTTTTCATCTTCACATTCGTTTGTATCCTCACAGTTGTTAGTTTCCTTATTCCTGGACTGCCCCGGAGAACACTCACAGGAAAATGAACCAATACTGTTGATGCATTTACCTCCGGAGCAAAGACCGGGAATGGCGGCACACTCGTCAATGTCTGAAAAATAAAGAATAATTTAATTATATGATTGTCTATTCAGCAGAGAGCCCCCAATTTCTACAAAAACACATATAGAGAGATGTAAAAGATATAATATTTTTAGTACAATTGTATTACATATTTCGATAAAAATGTTTAAAACTGAATGTTATATGGATTAAAACAAATTGCTTGTTACTTAGAAAGATGCAAATAATATATCTATCTTTATAAATAATATTTCACAGAGGCATGAACCCGGAACTTAATATTGCCAGTAAAATGCTTTACTGATTAAACTATAGTGACATTATCATTATTGACAAATTTAATCATTATATCTTTTACTGGGACGTCTTTCCAGTTGACACAACCATATTTTTTTGCTATGTTTCTCAAACACCTTTGATAAAAACCTGCTCCGTGTGTATTAGGTATATGTATTGTTTGTTTTTAATATATAAAATTAATAACTTAAAATACAATAAAATTCCTATAATGGAATTAAAAATTTCCTAAAATTCTTGAAATAATTAAAAATATATGGTATTGAAGATGCTATAATGAAATATGAACTATCTTTAATCAGGTAGTACAGTATAGAAAGTGGTACCTAAGCATTCTCCTGAGCTCAGATTTCTCAAGAATCCAAGTTCACAGTCAAGATGATCGGCACATTGCTCGCAGGGATGTCCCCAAGCTTTGCCGACAGTGGCACAACATAGGTTCTTAGTGCACACAACACCCTCTAGCTGATTGGTGCACAAGCTTCCCCTTATGTCCGTGTAACAGGGTCCAGTGCGTCTGTCTAACAATGAAAATAATCACTCGTACATACAAAATTGTGCTTGTGAATTGGGTTAGATTATGTTAGGTGAAATCGGTGCAGAGGGAAAAGGGATTTAAAATCAGCAATGTATTATGCAAAACAACCACACATTAAGTAATATTATTTAGACATTAATCCAAACCTTGACTTTGATCCACCAAAATATTTTTAACAATTGGTCTAAATAAAAATCAAGCGGACATCTTTTAATAATAATTGTAGTTTACATAAATGCAACAAATCGTGAAAGCTAGGAATAAACAATATGTGAAATATTTAGATCACTAAAAAATAATCCAAGTATACGGCACCTATTTCACACCTCTTTCCGCTAATACCATGGAAGCACACACATCTATCGGGTGCAATACATCTTCCACCGTGTAAACATGGCTCTCTGCAAATAGCTGAAAATATAATAAAAATATATATGAATATCATAACATATCCACAAATAAGTTATTTTTCCACAATAAAAAGTAATTAAGATAATCAAGCTTCAAATCACAAACATACAATTATGTGACTCATTTCTATGGGCTTATTGAACAATTTTGTTCATGAATTGATTGATGTTTAGTATGAGCTTGTTGATATGAATCTAATACGAAGTGTCAAAAGGCAAAAAAGTAAATAATAATAAAAAATATGATTACATTCATAATATTAATAAACAATCATTATTTAATTAATATAGAAAAAACCTTACGTTCTATGCAGAATTCTCCTGTCCATCCAGGTGCACACGAGCAAGTGGCGTTCACACATGTTCCCCCGTTCATACATATTCTTCGACAACCACCACGATTTCTATCTGGAAGAATATCAATGCTTTGTTATGTATTATCAAACTTAGAAAATTAAAGCAACTATGTAGAAATTAATGTGTTGTCCAATCTTTTTCATGAATTTTAATTTTATTACCCATGCTGACCCATATAATACAAGGGCGGTTTGATAAGTAACTTGGTTCACATACTAATAGATGGCGTTAACGTCATCTGTACATGTAAATAAATAATCTAGTCTCATGTCACTCTGATGTAATTCATTGTTTGACAGTTGCTTAAACAGATGTGTTTCGAATAATAGTGAAAAATTGATCAAATTGGAATTCGTGGTGTGAATAAATTATTTTTACTGGAAGGAAATTCACGAGAGGAATTTGGGTGACTCGTGTCCTTCCTGTGGAACTGCTGGAGTTTGGGTAAATGAATTTAAGCGTGATAGAACAGAAATTAAAGATGAACCATGTCCTGGAGTCTCGAAATCAGCTATGACACCCAAAATCACTGATAAAGTTCATAATTTGGTTTTAGCCAAAAATTTTAGTCAAATGAAGGGGGCATACAGGAAGTAAACAAGTATTTTGAAAGCCTCAAAGAAACTCATTTCCGTGAAGGAATCACGAAACTGGAGAAACGTTGGGGCAAGTGCATTGTACTTCGAAGGGACTATATCAAAAATAAAATATGTTACAAAACTCTAATTGTTTTCTTTAATATCAAACCACCCTTGTATCTTAATAAAAATGATTAAATTAATTCTTAACATGTTTGACATGCTCAGGTTTATAATTGTGATGAATTTATAATGATTACTAATGCTGCATACATATAAACTGCAGACAAAGAACCAGGAGCTTGATGAATCTTAGTGCGATGAAATGTACCTCTTACAAACCATTCTTTTTTCCAAGTTTTTAATTTTTTTTTTGTAAAGACACTTTGAGTAACTTTTTGAACTGCATCTTTGCGAAAAAGTGATCAAAAACTCGGAGAAAAGGATGGTGATCTGCAAGTTGAGCCGAAGCAGCCATTTGGATGATGTGCTATTTTACACATATCTGCGTGTCTACACTACAATGGAATTAAAAAATCTTTATTATCAATGATTATTTAAAAAAAAAACATATCCAACACCTCTTACTGAAATATAATGATGGTAAAAAAAGCTAAAAGAATTCTTTCTTGATTATGAAATTGAAAATATTACACATTTCTATCCTTTGCTTTAATAAAAAGAGACACCCCCGTCTTTAAATATATTGTCTGTTGCATTTAAATTGTGTTTACTCGGTAGACACTCTACATTATGTACTTGAAAAATAAGTGTTGCACTGACTTTGAAAATTGGTGATGCTGTGCTGATTACAGGAGGGACCTTCAATGCCTCCTTCACACCGGCAAAGGTTAGGCTGTATACACACCCCCGGACCTCCGCACGACCGTGGACACAGTGCTAAAATTCATAGGTGAGAGTTAATATTTTATGATTAAAATATATTCGCAGTTATTTGATCCATTGCAAAGTGTGGTATAAATACAAATTTAAGTGCAGTTTCAAATGAACGTGTTGGTATATTTTAAGAATTTAATTATTTAAACTATCTATTACAATAGAAAAGGCAAGAATACAAAATTATTGAACATACCACAAAGAAAACAGTATTTTTGGTCAACTGTATATTCATATAACAGGGAAAAGTTAAAGATACTGAAGGCACATCAAACAACGTTATTTAAAACTGAATCACCTAGTGAGAGAACTATATCATATTGAAATGCATATACCTATATACAGTGCTATTTTTGTAGAAAAAATTGTGCCATAACTCATATTGTGCAAAATTTTTTGTTATAAAAAAATCATAAAATGAAATAAATTTCAAATAGCCACCAAAATCTAGAAGTTAATAAATCTGAACATATAAGAAAAAGTTAGAAAGTTTTACAGAAAATACCAAAGCAATTTTTTATTCAGTTCTCATCTGCTAAATCATTTTGAAACAATGTACACAGTTCTCACTTCTCAAGTTAAATCTTTCCAGAGCAGTTCTAGCTATGTAGGTTTACTATGTCAGATTCAGTTTAAGATATGAATTGTGTGCACTTTTTTCAAAATATTTAAAATTACAAACACTTATATTCACGTGTTGAAACATTTTGACTTTCCCGGTTGACTAGGCAGCCGGTAATAATAAACAATAATATTAGCATTAAAGTAACATATTATTGAAAGTCTAGGATAAAAGTTGTTTATAATATATAAATCAGTCAATTAAGAACACTGGAACAATATTATTTCAACAAAATCGTAATTTTCATTCAATGTTAAATATCTAAAAGTGACATTGAACTTTCATTTCATTGATAAGGCAAAGGCCGTCAAAAAATACATTAGTAATTAATTATACATGTCTAAATATCGTAATCATACTTTTCGGTGATGCAGAAATAAAATATTGTTGATAATTATAAATAACTGAATGTCAAGCAAAAATATTAGAATGTATGGAAGTCGTGATTATAAGTCAATAACAAGTTGTCATATTATATGAACCATCAAGTATGATTTGTAATGTATTAACGTGGCGTAATTGACTTTTAAACATTTTTAAATTACAATTAATCCACTTACGCACTACGCACAGCGAAGAGTGGGGTTTAGTCGTCCAACCTGGGCAGCAATGCGTTCGATTGGCTCTCGTTCGGCAAACATTCGGTCTGTGGAAAAAATAATTACGTGTTACATGATAAATTTAAAATAATCCAGTAGAAAGGGTATAATAAACCTGTAATGACATATATATTGTTTCTAATATGATGTATACATAATCTACGTGATATTAACCAAATATATAATTAAGCTTTTCCAAAATAACTAACCAAACTCAATTTTTCACAAACAAATGATTATTTCCGAAAAAGTTAACTCAACTTCTATTATAAAAATTCAAATTTTCAATGTGACAGTTCAGTGTGGTCTTATTAAAAAATTACAAATTATTTTGAAAAAAATATCAACCCACGTAGTCGGTAGACAGATTCAGTCACTTTATTGCGAACCTATGTTGCGAACTTTATAGTTTTTACGTACACGATACAGTGTAATTAGTAGTACAGGTCGAAAATTGTGGATAAAAGATCTTTTTTCAAACCATAAAATGTTATACAGTTTTCGCTCTGCTCAACTGCTCGACAAGTGTGAATAGGATAGCAATATATTCACACCCGACGAATATTTGTACAATAGAATTTCTCCGGTTTACTTTTCAAACAAGTGGTGAGAAATATTATTTCGCCCATTTTCAATGATGAACAAAACAGAAATGTGTGACATGTTATAGCAACATATTAAATAATGTTTGTTATAATTTCAAAAGATAGAAATGAAATAAAATAGTTTCAACATTTTCAATCTCAAATGGTCCATATTTTTAATTACGTAACATTAGCTCTGTATCTGCCAACTATATTTGACATCATATAAGGCAGGGCTTTAAAAATTATAACTTAAAATGTCTGTTGAAAACTAGGCAAAACGATTTCAAATGTATGACCTTGAAAATTGTGTTAACTCCGTCTCCGCAATACCAAAAAATCCAATCACGATTATGGCTTGGTGTATTCACTCATTTAACCCTTTTAATATTTTAATCTCTGTATTAAAATGTAACTGCACATAATTTCTAATGAAGATTAAAATAACTTTTATGAATGGTAGCAACAATTTCATGTTTCATATTATCTTTATGACCTAAATATTCATGTAAGCATTATGTTGCCGAATTTCTTATCAGATTACTTTGGTACATTCCTTTGCCTCCGCTATCTTCGTGTTTTGTTTGTCAATTGTCAGAGATTGTAAAATTACATACGGCGTATTGAAGAAAATTCTCAAGAGGAAAATAATGAAAAGAGAACCTACAGAGCGTAAATCAAAAAAATTAAGTATAACGTTAAAAATAAATATGCCTCACATGTCTCAGACACAGAGAACATTTTTTTCTGGCTCGAAAAAACATTAATAAATTCAGTTATAAAATAAAAATAAAAGTCTCCCAAACGGACAACCGAACATCGGTCTCCTGCAGGTCAGCCGGGGATGCTAACCACTACACTGTCGAGGAATCAAGCACGTAGTGAAAATAGCAGTACACACATGTCTTAATTAATGCTGACTTCTTACAAAGTTCGACGGGGATAATTTTTTTTTAATAAAATTAATTTTAGAACTAAAATTTGATGTTTGGAAAGTATAAATAATAAAGTTTATCAAAAATATGAATTAATGAATTCAATTCTAACAGAAAAAATCTGCGTTTTTTACATACATATTGAACAATTTAATATCACAGTCAATTAGGGGAGTAACTAAGATGGCAGGGCTCTGGCTTAACAAGTGGAATTTATTGTTTCGACATTGATCAATAAATTTCCAACGTTATTACACATTTACGAATCAATTCATTTTTTTAAATATCATAAATGTCTTATGATATTTACATGGCGTACTTATTTAATATTTTTATTATAGAATAGAACGAATATTTTTTTCATTTTTTATTATTATTTTATTATTATTTATTAAAAATACATTTTAAATAAACCTGTAGGCAAGCATCTAGTAAGAAATTGAGGGTCTAGACGCAAATAACGTGTTTTATAATTAATAGAATTGAATAATAAAAATCTCGATACTCATCGGTTGGTTCAATCTTCTCTACACGCAAATTGAAATTAATTATTTGTACCTTTAAAACACCAACATAATGTTCTGTATTATATATATATATAAAATTTAAAGTTTCATATTTTGTTATCAAACATATTTTTTAACACTCTTAAGTTGTATGTTTTAAAAATAAATTTAAGATTTGTATTTAATCCTTCATACGACGTTTACACCTATACAAAGAATTTCAGGAATTTTGCAATATAAATATTTGAGAATGTATTCGTGAGTATACAATGAATTTCAGTTGCTATGTCAAACTGTAAAATATAAAATGCTTTGAGTTCAACCTTAAACCGTATAATATATATACAAACAAAAATTAGTATAAAATTTTGGAAATTAAAAGAGATACGCATATTTGTAAGTTATTGCGTATTGCTAAAAAAATAATATTCACTTTAAAACAGGCAAATACTCATAATTATGGTAATTTACCAAATCTTCTATTACAGTGGTATTTTCGCTTTTTTGTAGTATCTATACACTACATTGTGGCTTAGACCTGACGTATCCGATTTTGTATATTTGTACATTTATAAATTAAGGTAATGTCGATATACCTTTGAGAATCGGTCGTGGTAAGACGTCAGATTTATAAATCAGAATCAGATTTGGATTTCGAATCCCGAACCAGCTAGCTTCAAAAAATGTTATTTAACCAAGACACATACAATTTTATTTAGCGAAATAATGAAATAATTTAAATACGTTATAATATCTTATTTGGGGGTGCATAACTCTATTGGTGCCTATAAAATGTTGTCATAAAAAAATAGTTTATGTGTGCACTTAATTATTCCTTAATAAATTATTTATTTATTAATAATCTACCTATCTATAAATCATTTTCAATATTGAAAAATGGTTAGAATAAAGAGAGAGAATGTGTTGAATTTTTGTTGAATTGCCCCACGTCAACTATTTAAGATCACGAGAAATTTTAGGCTTTATGTGTAAATTCTAAACAGAGAAATTCTCCCAGCAAGAGAAAAATTCGGGATCGAGTCCCGGTGGCAACTAAATATTTGATTTTTTAAATATTTCTAACAGATTTAACTGATTTGTTTTGAAATTTCATACATAGAACTGTGTTTTAAAATTGTAACTTCACAATAATAAAAGTTATTTCAATAATAATGCATTTATTTTATTATTTAAAATTTATAATAAAAAATTGTATTTTTAACAATTCACCAAATCTATGTGAAAACAATTACTATTACTTATTTTTAGCGTAAAATATAATTATACAAATTAAATTAGAAAGATATACAGATAAAATCGATTAATCGAAAAAATATTTTGTTGCCACCGGGATTCGAACCAGGAACCCTTCCTATCTGGGTAACTGCGCTGACTGTTACACGATGTCAATATATTAAATTAACGACAAATTTTCGAAACTGTATATTTCACTTTCAAATTGATACATCTGTTACTCCATTTTTTAAAAGCAATCTACTTCATATATACAGAAAATCTCAAATAAAGGGCCAACTTGGGCTGTTTTTAAAAATTTATAACTTTGGTGGGGTTTATTTCTAATTATATATTTTTCGCAGATAATAAAGAATTTATGAACGTTTATAATGGCTACATACCCAGTGCAAGAGCGCGTTAAAATGATTGAATTTTATTGTGTTTCGCGACGATCTATTTTCGGTGACCGGCTAATTTAAAAAAATGCAGAGTTTGCTCGGCCTCCCTGTTCCCCAGATTTGACGGTGCCTGATTTATTTTTGTGAGGCTACGTAAAAAGTTGAGTCTACATGAACAAACCAGCAACAATTCAGAAGCTTAAACAAAATATTCGTGCAGAAACAACAAATTTGGAGACAGAAACGTTCCGTAATGTAATGCAAAATACTTTCAATTATTTGTCAAAAAGAAAATGGAGGTCATTTAAATTATGTTATTTTCTACACATAGATTTAAAAAAAGTTAACAAAGTACACTTTCATGTTATAGTAAATTTGTTTAATAAATATTAAAATTACAAAAGTTGTATGCATTGTACATTAGTCAGCCCACTCTGTAGCTTTGAGTAAGTGAATATTATTTAAATATTAAAAATAAAATATAATAGTTTGTTTGCCCATTCAAAATTGTTTTAGATTTGTATAATTATTGTCAGCATCTTTCATAATCTTTTACTTTTCGATGCAGTTTTAGATTTGTACATAAGTTACACGGCCCAAGAACACACATTACCTATATATAACACGTCTTTGTTCTTCGAAAAGGTCGAACACCACCAATCTTGACCTTGGTATGTGTGACATTTGAAAAGGGTAAAATACTTCACATTTAATTCTTTCCAAGACATTTAAAATAAACTTCTAACGAGTATAATTCCAACCGTAAAACGGAATGGCGCCGCTCCGGGACGAATGTGTGAAGCAATTTACATTTCAACAGAATAATTCGTGAAAATCAACTTGGTAACTGGGTCATTAATCTACTTCCCTATATTAGGCTATGTTTGAATTCCCGCTTCAATTTCGGTAAAAGCGGATATAACATGAAGCTGTATATATGTATATAGTAACATACACATTGAAATTAGATTTAGGTCAGATATTTAAAGGATCGTGAATGATAATAGCCATGGAGCAGTAGATCACAATATGTCTGTGATGCAATTTACGATGCACATCGAGGAGTGTTTAATCTGTCTGCATGAATCAGCTAAGATGTACTGCGGCTAAATATTATTTCTAGCGTTTAAAACCCACCATAATAGAACATAAAAAAAGTACACAAAGGGAAAATATAAATTAGGGTTTAAAAACAAATATTTAAAAAATCAATGTTTTTTATTGTCGATGTTGTTTTTGAATAGCTCTTTCAATATTATAAATTAAATTATATGTTTCTGGTGGTACATTACTAATACTAGTAAAATATACTTTGAGACCTTCAATATACCTCATGGCGTCGTCATTTATAAGAACTGGGTTGATGTGATTAGCATATACTTCTTCTTCGTCGGAAGACTCTTCTTCTGTCAAGTTTTCGTTTATACGACTGTCCACTATTTCATCAATTTCCACTACATTCAATGTTATTACGTTGGACGTATTTAATTTTTATTTTTTATTAGACGTAAATCGCGGGAAAGACAAACAGGGTTTTAAATATTTATACTAAAATGACACGAAACTGCTGAAATAATACGCAAATGGAAGGAAGACATGAATTCCGGCCTTGTAAAATCGGGATTCCACTGTATATATTGCGCTTGGTCGCTATTTCATCTGTACCCACTGTTAGTGTCCTTTTTCTTTAAAATATCCGCTAGATGGCAGTACAGATTAGGAAAAAATAATAATTAATATTAATAATAATTTACAATCTTTCCGAATTGTGTAATAGATGTCACTGATGTCTAATATTTGCAGTTCAAAACCGTTTTTTAACAAAAAAAAAATATTTCCTATCTACATATTATTCTTGGATATGATTACTCGATAATTTTAATATTGCAGTTCAAAACGGTTTTACACAAAATATTGTATTCACTTGATATTTTAAGTTAATTTTTTTTACCTGTCCATATATCATTTAATTTCTTTAAGTTCATATTGATTTAAGATAGCTCTAGGTGTACATATGTATACAGTATGTATCATTTTACAAATATTTTATTTTTCTTACTGGAAATAAAGACAAAGTACACTACATGGTGCACTGTTAAAGCAATATTATAATATAGACGCTATGGAAATCCTGGCCGCTAAACATTTATATTTATTTTATCTTTTACCTACTTAAAACAATTTTTGACCCACGAAATTTATATGTATTTCATATCATTAACCATAAATCAATGCATATTGCCAATAAGATCATCGAAAAACAAAAGCTCAAATCTGTAATACGAATTGCGTACAACTAGGCGTCGACACAAAAATTATAATTCTTAGATTTGAACGTTTCACAGTTAAGCCGATAAGTTGGAAGGAACAAAATTCTTCAATATAGGGAAATAACGTAGAATATGTTCATTCAGTGGATACGCCAATAATATTTATAACAAAAATATCCTTCCAAAAAACGCATTAGAAAATTTCGTAAAATTTTTATATGCTGTCAATTTTACCTTGAGTCTTATTTTCACATTTACGAGTACCGAGATGAATTCCGGCCACTTTCAAAATCTTTTTGAAATCAAAAAGATATTCGAAGCAGCGAGAATCGATCCCTCACTACCCGGTACTACGATACCAGTACTCGGATGCTAAAACGCTTTGCTAATCTACCAATACCCTAATGGTACATAGTGTCAAAGTGCCTACTTCTCACTCTCCATACCTCGTGTTTTGCAACTCCGTTAGTCTGTTCGTGTAAGTTTGAGTCAATCCATTTTGTGACTCTTTTGGGAGAGTTTTTTGATGAATAGATCCCTGAGTGTGCCTTGAACTACTGCACCTTAATTTGCTATCTGTATGTAAAACTATGTTCTATGGATTTATGTTATAGGATTTTTATTAATAAAGACAGTACAGTATAAAGGGAAGGGACGCGGAAGGGTCTAAATTTTGCTATAATTGCTAATAACCACATTGAATTTCTTCTCTTTTTTCGTTTTGCATAAATATGTTATTAAAGTCGCGAATCGGTCGCGGACCGACAAGGAAGCCCTAACTTTTAAACCGGTCTCGGGTAAAGGTGCCCCCCCCCCCCTTCAGCTTTCCACTTAAAAATAAAAATAAAAAGTGTCAAATTGCCATATACGTATATAATGCTGATTTTTTTCGTGTATTGATTTATATTTTTAATATACATTCGAAATAAGTATTATAGGTATATCTATCTAAGGCATTTTTTTCTTCTTATTATTATTTATACTTCCAATAAATGTATTAATGTCAAATGAGTAAACGAGAATGTGCTGTCCTAAGAATAATTAAGAAGTTAAATAAAGATTTATTAAATATCGTGCAAAGTAAATAAAGCCCAGTGAACTTCATAAAGTATAAAGTGAAATAACATATTCTATTTGTTTTCTTTATATGTGTTGTATTTTAATTTTTGTTGTTGATTAAACACTATTAATCACTATATGAAGAACAATCCTCACTATAAAAGTGTTCTGCAGTTTGGCAAACATTAAAAATGATAATATAAGATAATATTATAATTTATATATTGTTATTACTATATATATATGTAATAAAGTTAAAATAAAATAAAACTTAAAATGTTCGTAGAAAGAAAGTCTTTAGTAATTGTATAACATTTGTAATTTTATTTATTAATTCTAAGCACTAAATAATAATTGTGTATTATTAATATCATCCATTTATTGAATATATATAGAAATTCTACAATTCATATCTAATTAAATATCGTATATTTTAGTATGATATTACAAGTTACTCAACAGTGAATGATAATATCATAATAATAATCAATACAATATCAAATAAATTTTGTGAATAATTTATTTAAGAATAACAAGGTTCCATCTGACACTGTTTGAGATAATGAGCTCAAAAGTGTTAATTGAATTTCAATATATATTCATGTATATGTATAATCAGTTTTAAGGTCTTAATTTATTTTCAGTATTATCAATGACCACTGTGAGATGAGGGAAATTAAAAATAAATAAAAACATTATTAATTAACATTAATGATCCATAAATTGAAATAAATAACTCATGATTAAATAGAGTTAGTGTGTATGGAAGAAATAAAAAATAATACATTTGGAACACATTTCACGCAATAACCCCATTTAGCCCAAAATGTTAGTTGGAACCTTATTATTCTAAGGGGTCGATATTGTAAACATGACTAACGTATTTTCGCTGGCAACACTTTTATTACATAACCTGAATTTACGTATTTCGATATTACTCAAACCGAATTCAGGACCTTTTCAATAACAATATGCCATTACCCCTCGTCATCACAACTTTATTATTATACAATAATCAAATCATTTATAAAATATTAATGAGGTTCCTAAATGTTAAAGGAATAAATCTTTAACAATTTAATATAACATTAAATGTAAGTGCTTTAATATAATTTTAAATAAATGTTTATTTATATGTATACTTATACTAATAATAACAATAAAAAAATGCTTCTTTAGATGAAAAACCAACGAAATATACAATATCAACTTTAATAACACCAAGATCACTTAAGAAGAAATAAATACATTCACAGTTTGACACGAGACACGCAGAAATAAGATTTAAAAAAATATTATCAAATGTTGTCAGTTGTTCCAGAACATTTAACATAGGTACCTACCTACCTTACATTTTAGAACATCTTTGAATAAAAATGTTTCTTAATCTACGCCGAATAACAACGGATTATTCCATGCCTCGTTTGAACTGTAAATATTTATATGGTCAAAATCATATGATTGATTACTGACACATAAAAGGAACGAAGGATATCAAAAATTGTTTAGCCTGTCCATATATGGATGAAAAATTCCCAGACATACCGATCTCGGTAGGTACCCACCCAGTCCTCATTTGAAATGCTTTAGAAATTCGACCAGTACGCGCGGTACGTGATTCATTACCGAAATATTAATCGGAGTGAGCTGTGCCGAAGAGTTGTGATGTCACCGAAATAATATTCTCTAGCCATGTGCAGTATAAATGGATAACTTATCATACTTACTAGTGATGGCAAAATCGTTATTTAAACCGTTATTTTGACTGTTATTATGACTGTGATTTTGTTCGATTGTAACGATGATTGATAACTAATTATCGTAATCCTTCAAGCAATGACTAGAAAGTAAAGTTAAATCTTAGTTACCAATCATCGCCACAATCACAGTTACGTAACGGTTTACCATCTGAGATAAACTCGTCAACTACCCGCTTACGTATATGTATGTACCTATATAATAGTGGCAAAAAGTGCATTTCAACACGGGGTATATTATGTAAAAGAAGAAAAGAATCAAAGAATCCCGCAATACATAATAAAGGTGCCGGAATTCATATTGTGTTTAGCTTTTTGTTTTAAAAAATATTAATTTAAAACAGTCACCAAAGTAGGTTCGAAGAATTTAGAAAACCTCGAATATGTAATAAAAAGTTATGATACGTGTCGTGAAACTTACGGATGAGACTTTAATCTCTCATATCAGAGACTTATCATTTTGCTGATTGTATCATCCGCGCAAAAAAAAATCACGTGCTAATGATTTATAATTCGCTTCGCGCTCAAATATTGACTGTCTTTTATGCGCATTCAATATGAATCTCTGTGCACGCGTCATTATAATGTTTCAGAGAAAATTTAAAAGTTTTACCCAGTTCTCCGATAAATCGAATCTTAACTCTTGAATGTGGTTCTCTGATTAACCACAGATCAACAAACATCGAAGCGCGTCAGAGAAGTCACCGATATTCAATTATATAGGGTCTTTTAATAGGGACGCTCAAAATTTGTTAGGTTATAGCAGCCATGTTGTTAAAGTGACATCTGTCAAATTTATTGTCAATTATTAAGTAGTATACGGCAAATCACCACGGAAGGTTGAACAACGTGTGTAAATCATCAAATTTTATTATCAAAGTCACGAGCGATTTGAGGGCACGGTTATCTCGCGCGGCGGTGACGTGAACTGGCCACAGAGATCGTGCGATTTAACGCCTTTAGACTTCTTTCTTTGAGGCTATCTTAAATCGCAAGTCTTTACGAATAAGCCGCAAACAATTGACCCCCTCAAAGTCAACATAACAAACGCCATCCAGCAAATTTAGCCAGATTTATGCGATAAAGTCATAGAAAATTGGACCTCCCAAACCTGCCACCGAACAAAACCGCAGCGGATATTCGAACAACGTTATATTCCACACTTAATGCCATAAAATATACTTTTAAATGAAAGAAAAATTGAGTGAATATCTCACACACAACCTGTTTAACTTACATTTTAAAATCGAGCGTCCTCGTTGAAAGACCCTATATTACATTAGGCATAATTTTATAAAATATCAAAAAGCATAAAAATAAATATTTTAAAAAGTTACTTTTAAAATTTTGAAAGAACTACCGAAAATAGGTGCGGGAACGATGTTTCGGTGTATCTTAACTTCAATACCGGTAATACTGAAATCGGTATTACCAGTTTTGGGCCAAAATTATATTTTCGGTATTACAAAATAGACTACCAGTAAACACCTAATTATATTAATTTCTTTAGAAATTTAAATTTTTTTTTTTGCCCAGTTTATTCCATACTTGTATTTCATGTTATACGTCAATACAAACAATATGGATTTAAGTAAGATAAGTTAAATGATTATAAAAATTATTAATTATTAATTAAAGTGACACGTTAAATTAATTAATTTATAATTATACAATAACCAATTAATTCATATTTGACTTCATTATATTTTTTTCCACTAATTTTATAAATAAATAAATACCAGTAGAAACTGGTTATGTCGTTAGTGGGAAGTTTTTTTTTGGTAACACCCATATCGGTATTTTTGAAATCCCTAGTGTATACTTATATACAGGTATATATGTTTAGAAGGTCCCTATGTTTTGTGGAGGGTCCTGAAGAGTAACAATGCAAAATTTGATTTAAATAAGAGTGTAGAATTGTATAGAAAACAAACATACAGTGGAACACCGATTTCAAGTTTTTGAAGGAACCAAAAAAAAAAATGTTAACAGAGGGAAAATGTAAATTGGGGCTTAGAAAAAAATATTTATTTTTTTATTAAAATAATCAAACAATGTTTTTCTTTTTTGCATGTTGCATGCATGTGTTTTTTTTTTTTTGTTGTTTTTAAATAGTTCTTTCAATATTATAAAGTAAATTAAAGGTTTCTGGTGGTACATTACTAATACTAGTAAAATGTGCTTTGAGGCCTTCAATATGCTTCATGGCATCGTCCTTCGAAGAAACTGGATTTATGGGATGAGGAGAATAAGGAAGGTTCTTTTTCTGTCAAGTTTTCGTTTATACGATTGTCCACTATTTCATCAACTTCCAATATGTCCGAAGTTAGTCTGCAAGGTTTATTCATAATTTTATTTCCAGCCATCAATGCTGTCTATACTATCGTCTACGTAATTTTTTGCTTATTCTAGCATGTAAAAAAACAAATAAAAAATCGAAACGTAAAAATTACGTAATACGTGAATGAAAAATGCGTATAAACGACATGCAAACAACTAACACATTTGGCACTATGGCGAAATTCAATCAATTTTAGACGTAAATCGCGGGAAAGACAAACGTAAAATAGGGTTTTTAATGTACTAAAATAACACGCAAATGGAGGGAAAACATGAATTCCGGGCATGTAAAATCGGGGTTCCACTGTTTATTCAATTTTATGTACGAGTACCTACATAGCTAAATTAATTGCAATATTATGTACACGAAGGTATTCCTTATGCCCAGTGTTTACGGATAAGATTTGATTTGTATGAATCATCGTCTCGTATGTGGAATGACGAATCCAGTACACACGTATCTTTACTGACTCTCAGAGATCAAAGTGGACACGGGCAATTGACCCAGAATGTTACTTCGCTACTGGCCCTTCGCACTGGTCTCAGAGAGACGGTTAAATAAACTACTTGATCGTGACACGCATTCCGTGTTCGACCTTGACTTCTTGAAACTCAAATACTGATTGGCTGCACCGCACGCGCAACATAAGCACTTTAAAATAAATGATTGTAACATCGGTTATCGTTTCACCCATTGCATAATGACCTGCCAGGATAGCTGACACGACCCGATAATGAGAATACCCTCATATCTCACAGGCATCACAATCGTTCCGTTAGTCGCGTTGTGCATGCGAATTGCCGATTTGAAACATCAAACTCATAACATCCAATTGAAGATAGTATTGTTACCCACGCCTGATAAATGCATCTCATCGGATGCGTTTCGCTGCACAAATAATCGCCGCAACAATGCACCACAGACCGCAGGCTCCATTACTGTCGCGAGTCTTTACCGAGAAGTTACGTTAAATATATTCTACATAAATGTCATACGTAATGTTTAACCAAGTAGAAATAGTGTACGTGTTAACGTCATGAGGTGCAGTAGACAGTGGACAGATCGCTCCACATTCCTATTATGTCTTTTACATCCACGCACCTTCTTATAAGCGATTGTTGGATTTAACCCTCTGTGTCATCTCTGACGTCACTGGATTTATTATATCTATACTATATATATTTTATTATTTATTTGACATTTTTACAATTTTTTATAACATGAGTTAAGTATTTTATATTTTACATTTTTAAAATTACATGGTTTTTTTTCGCTCACTTCTCCAAAAAAGAAACCAGCTCTTGTGCTTGGAGAGATAGTTATACTACAATAATTGTATATAACACCTTACATATTCTATTTGTATACATTGTCTATTTGTCTGCTTCTGAAGTGTTCTGTAATATCGTTTATTTTCCAATTATGTGTTTTTGAAGTGTTAATTTAGTTTATTTTTAAACTCTTTTATATCCTTTATTTCTTTAATTTGTGTAGGGAGGCTATTTAATTTTTTTATCCCTAAATATATAAAATTTTGCTTAGTATTTGGTGTTACGTTTAGAGATTTTAAAGTTATTTTTTAAACCTTAATGATGTGCTTGTTTCAAAATTTACTGTGTTATTTTCTTTAATCAATTGATTAATTGAGATTTTTTTGTAAATATATATATATATATATGCCTACTAAGCAATTACTAACTATTAAAACATTGTTATTGAATTTTATATGAAGAGAAGACTGAACCAAACAGTTGTCACCTAAAAAAATATTAAACAGTTTACTAAAATGTAATATATATATATAATATATAAATGTTGTAACTATACATATTTTCAATAGATAGCATTTTTATGTGTATCTTTACAAATTATTCATGTGATTCGTTTTAAAAAAAATCTTTGTTTCTATATCATATTTTCTGAATAAGACGAAGAAGTAAAGTCTGGAGAATTTGGTGATTTCTGGGAATGTACAAAGATAAATGGCGAGAAGTTGATCTCCGATAAAATGAATAGATCAAGTCCGAGACTTGACCTGAGTCTCGCTACACGTCGCTCTAAACAAAGCATGGGATCACGATGAGCGGAGTCAAACAATTTGCACTGTAAAAGTAGACTACAGGACCACGATCCTCAGCAATGAGCACACCAACTGAGAGAAAGGACAATATAACTTCGTATTATCCTTTAAGCAAGATTCAAGACAACAGTTTCATCCTACTCCTTTACCCGTATACGCATACTTACATTAGCCATATTCGATTAAGTGACTGACGATATTTAAAAAAGATGTTTGACGTAAAATCTTTATTTTCCCTGGAAATTTCTTTTCGAGATGGTGGTTACTTTTATTTGTGCACGTCATCACTATTTGACGTGTTGGGATATTTTCTTATCCACTTAAGCTGAACAATATCATTATTTATATATTGCACAATTTCTGGGACTTAATTTAAATTGGGGATGTGGATACAGGCGGAGTGTCAGCTCCTACTTAGGATGATTTATCCTTCCACATCTAAATAGCTTTTGTTCCACTTTTGTTTCATTGAGAAAATTTCTAATTTAAACCATCGCCGTCTTTTACTTACTAATAAGCACGTCAGCAAGGATGGCCCAAGACGAGATATTGATAAAACTAAAACTCCATTCTGCTGTACAGATAAACTAACTTTTTGCAGACAAAATAATGATTATATTGCTAATGTCGGTATAAATTTGTAATAAAATCGATTGAAAGTATTTTTTTCTGTATTTTAATATCGTTTATGAATAATTAATGATACTATGTGAACTTACCGACGTTATAAAAAAAAACTATGATACCGGAATCGGTGGGACCACGAAATACAGGGGATTTGTATTACGGTCACCTATATGTTGTATTAAAAATTATAAATATTAATTAAATATATTAATTAGAAAGATATACATATAAAATCAATTTTATAGAAAAATATTGTTGTTGTGTCACCTGGATTCGAACCTGGATCTCTTTCCAAACCGGGGAAGGTGCATTATCTAACTATGCTACGACAATATTTTTAGCGACAAATTTTTGAACCCATATGTTACGTTTTTGATATTAAAACATTTAATCGTTCCATTATTTGAAAGAGCCATCTACCTTATTTTTACGGAATCTCAAATACCTTTGAGTTATCTGATAGCAGACGCCAGAATTATTAATTCATTTTTATTAAATTTTGGACACATTGATGCAACTTTATTATTAGAAGAACACAATCTTATTGTGAAATTGTAATTATTCAGAACATAGGTCTGTGATATTTTAAATATGAATTAAATGTATTAATATTAAAAAGGTAACATATCGTTTCGAAAATTTGTCATTAAAAATATCGTCGCTGTAGCATATTTGAATAATGCATCTTCCCCGGTTTGGAAAGAGATCCAGGTTTGAATCCCCGTGGCGCAACAACAATATTTTTCAATAAAATTGATTTTATATGTATATCTTTCTAATTAATATATGTAATTAGTATTTAAAATATCACAGACCGTCTTTTCTAAATAATCACAACTTCACAGTAAGAATGTGTTCTCTCAATAAAAATTATAAATTATGTGCTTTGTGTGGATTGATGATTAAAATTGGTGAGGGCGTATGCCAACTGAATGGTGTGATAAATGTCCAAATAATCATCAATCATTCACATGTTCGATTAATAATGATCGCGAAAATGTATTGTGTATGTGTGGCAGGGCAGGTGGAAGAAGGTAAACTACTACTAAACTACGGATGACACGAGTTTATTATTAATTGAGCATAGTTACAATTTAGAATTATGCAATAAAAAGTCTACACCGAGGAGCGTTTGCTAGAAATCTTGAAGGGAAAGCAGCAGCAAGTCGGCTTTCCGGAAGGCTGCGGGTGCATGTTATTGGCACATATTTTCGCCGGTACCGAACGTGTTTATGAGCTGTTTTACGTCCAGGTATTTGCAAGATGCGTTCAGGGGTCATCGGCGGTGATGATGATTGTGGAAGAGATAAACCTCCACAATGCCAAATATTTGACCAGACATACGTGAAACTTTGCAATTGTGAGTATATTTAATAACAATTATTATACTACTTTACAAAAGTGGTATAATAATCATGCACCGTCAAAGTACATCACACCGAGAGAAACGATAATGCAGATCCATATCGGTTGGTTCAATCTTGTCTCCACACAAAATGCAAAAGCAACATTGATACGAATGACTCATGGCTGTTTGTGAACCTATCTTTACTGGGGCTCGCACCTTACTTGACACGCACCGTTAGTCACGTCTGTTAACGCGTAAAAATTCTCACAACTGAATCTGAACACACGTCACGAAGGTGAGAATGATTTTACGACTCCGTTCCTATTATTAGTCCTACAAAACATTCCACAGTTGCATCCAATTAAAATGTATTTGGAACTATCAAAAGCGTAACCAGAGCTATTAATACTGTCCAGGCGAGCGTATCAATATAAATTATAATGCTTATAGCCGTATGGTTCACGACTTTATAAAAACATTTACATACGTACAATTCTTTGCCAAATTATAAAACTCTCAACACTCACTTTGGAAATGATCACGTAAAATTATGTCTCTAGAACTCCATAATCACATTGGTGAAAATAAACACTTATTTCATGATTCTACTCGTTTAATTTACTTGGAACGCGTTTCGCCTTGTGGGAGCATTATCAGGGAGGTTGATTCCTGAAGCTATAACCCTATGATATCAAATAATATAAACACAGTCTACTAACCCAATTTTTACCAAGAATATAAAACGTACATAAAAATATGATTCTTTAAAAGTCCCTAATTGATTTTAGACTATATTAAAGTAGTGATTGGCTGGCGAAATGGTCCATATTATAAATACGATCATTTTATGATGACGAATTAGACCATGAAAAGCATTCGTTGTTGTCAGTTGTCACTCTGACATATTAAATGTCCTATCATGACACAACATGCACTCCGCGCGAACAAAAAGTGTTGATACTGTATCATCTTGTATGTTATTGTGATGCATTATAGCACAGGGTTGTAGTGTGATCTTTTTTTCATAATTTATTTAAAAAAAAAAACATTTAAGATTTCACATCTACCGCTGGGTTTGTCCCCACTCTTTTACCAATATGTGCTAGGTCCTTATGACATCTCCAACGATGTTAAAAAATCAAAAGTCGTTCGTTTAAAAACAATAACACCCTAAAAAGACTTTGACCTAAAAACCTTAAATGACAAAATACAATTCGAAATGAAAATCAAAATACAAAATGAGAAAACGTAAAGAATTTAGAATAGATGCGCGGTATATAATTTCAACATGCGCGGTACATAATTTAAAAAAAATATTTTGGTCATTTTGAATTATAAACGCGTTACATGTCTCAAACATATGTAATATACTACCCCTGCGTAAAATGTGTTTTTCTAGTTCGGAAAAATATTCGAAACATCAATTAAATAAATAATATGAAAATATAAATCTCCCTGGTAGAGGAACTGAACCGCGATTTCTCGTATGACCAGAGGGGATACTAACCACTACACTACATTGCGTGTGAAAATATACGTATTTAAATATCTTAAACTCTTTAATAATAAAGCGTGTTGCAAAATTCACCAGGTGTAACAATTTTTCAAATAAAATATTAGTATTATAATGTGATATTAAGATTGGATAATATAAATAATAAAGCATAAGTCGATGCATAAATTCTAATACAAAATATCAGCATTAAATACTTATGTATTACAATTTGACACCACAGTCTAATGAAGGAAAAGCAAGATGGTAGAGCGCTCGCTCTACTATATCTAAAACCTATTTGATTTTAAAATGGTGTTCTGATATCGATCCATTTAAATGTGAAAATAAAACACAAGAAAAAAGTAAAAGATAAACGTGGTACGAAATTTTCTAACTATTGGTGCCCGCCGAATAATTTTTTTATTTATTTTTAATTTTTTATTAATTAAGTATTGTACAATATTAAAATTACATATAACAATAAATATGTTTTTCTTCTTCTCTTTAATGTGGCTTTCACCAATTAGGCGAAATTAGCCATTACATCCTACATACAGATAATATAATTTATTTAATATAATAAACAATTAATATTAATGAAATTAACACGAAAAACTATTAATTTTAGTACAAGTATCAACAGTAAATAGTAAGTAAAAAAATTAATATTGTTTTTAAATTATTGTATGAAAAAATAAATATGTTAAAGAAACTTATAAAAATAAGATATTTATTTCATTAGGAGAACACATTCTTATTGTGAAGTTGTAATTATTCAGAACATAGATCTGTGATATTTTTAATATGAATTAAAAATATATAAATTAGAAATATATACATATAAAATCAATTTTATCGAAAAATATTGTTGCTCTTTCAAATAATGGAACGATTAAATGTATTAATATCAAAAAGGTTCGAAAATTTGTCGCTAAAAATATCGTCGCTATAGCATAGTTGGATAATGCACCTTCCTCGATTTGGAAAGAGATCCATGTTCGAATCCCGGTGGCGCAACAACAATATTTTTCGATAAAATTAATTTTATATATATACATATTTTTCTAATTAATATATTTTTAATTCATATTTAAAATATTTATTTAATTCAAAGCTGTTTCTGACGTTATTTTTAAATTAATTCAAATTTAAATAATGAAATAGGGTAGCTTTGTAGGTAGATACCTACTTTTGAGACTATAAGAGGTGCACTTTACAGTTAGTTTATTTAATATTATGTTAATTTATAAATGCAATCACATTGTTCCGACCTCCTAATGGCGGCGTCAAATTGCAAGTTCCACCTACCGTTTGGATTATTCACAGTCGTGTGACTAACCCGAGGCATTCCTTCGCAGTATGGGAATGTTAATTCGACACCTCATATTAATTTACTAGTAACGAATTCAACGAAAGATAATATTTACCAATATGCGTTTAATCAACGTGTCCATGAGTGTTTATATTATATTATATTATTAAACTAGTGTTTAAAACCCGTTCCAGGATATTGTTTAACTTTTCCCTTACGATGCTAAAATAAAAACGCGCCTTCCGGTGCTGTAAACTCGGTGTACATGGAGACTTTTACAATTTTTAAGTCTGATAAATATTAATATTTTACATTTATTACTTATATTATTCAATTATTGTGTAAAAGAACGACGACATCACGAACGACAGCATAAAGACGCACAAGACACGTCTAACTCGACCAACGCACGCTTTTCCACTCAAGCGACGGCTGGCATCCGGCATCGCGCGCCCACGGCACCTCTTCACACGTACACGTATTGACAAATACACACCAGGTTTTTCGAGAAAAAATTTTGTATTGTTGCGTATATCGTTGGTAAATACTTATATAATGTAGATATTTTATCCAAT
Organism: Eubasilissa regina; assembly: GCA_022840565.1. NCBI lineage: Eukaryota > Metazoa > Arthropoda > Insecta > Trichoptera > Phryganeidae > Eubasilissa > Eubasilissa regina. Next base: position 11,800,015 of record JAINEB010000007.1, on the reverse strand, counting down.
ACATAAATATATTAC